>JAODAL010010187.1:0-82500 GCA_025379985.1 Phyllomedusa bahiana | reverse complement strand
AGGAAAATTGATAGGCTTAATTTCCAGTGATGTCATCATATTCCAGGGAATTGATAGGTTGCATTCCCAGTGATTTCACCATGTCCTAGGAACTAATAAACTTATTCTCAGTAATGTCGTCATATTCCAGGGAATATATAGGCTGCATTTCCAGTGATGTCACCATATTCTAGGGAATTGATAGGCTGCTTTCTGAGTTATGTAAGTGGGTTCCAGGATATATTCTCAGTGATGCCCGGGCCTGTACCTTACGGGGCCCCGGACGGTTTCTTAAAAAATACCTAACCGGTCAAAGAAAGGAATTGGTGAATTTTGGGCCCTTTGTTATTTTGGGCTCCTGGGAAGTACTTGGGGCGTTGGCCCGGGGGGGAACTCTTTCCTCCCGGGGTTAACGCCGCCAGTAGGCCTCGCGGACATATCCCTCGTAATCTTCCCTGACCCGTCTGCCCTCTTGCCCCTCCTAGCCCCTACCGTTTCCCTAGCGCTGTTTTGTTATTAAAGCCCCCCCTCTATTGCCAAATTGGGGCCCTCCTACCTAAATTTTCCCCCAAGGCACTTTTGGGGGGGCAGGTTCCCCAAAGGCTAGAATGGTTTTGGTGTTTTTCCCTTTGGCGGGCCCGACCTTGCAGTTAGGGCCCCAAAACTTGCTGCCAGCTGACCGGTCCTTGATCACAGAACCATTCCGTTAATTCTGCCTGTTACGACTACTTTCTGTCACTTTGGGTACCTGGGGATTTAAGCACGCACTGTTAGCTCGCCTCAGGGTTGCGACCTGTGGGGGAAATCCCTCGCAGGGTACATCCTGCTTTCCGGGTCTGGTAAAGGGAAAACTTCAGAACTCCGCACCGGCACAAAATTTGGGGCCATGTTGGGGGTACATCCGGTTTTTCCACGGAACAACCACTTTTCCTGCTTTTCCATTATCGCTGGCGACCTGGTACCTGGCTTCGATTAATTGGCCCATAAGTTAATAGGGCGAAGTTTTTCAGGGGGTTTTCTTACCATTCATGACGGGGCTGATGGAAAATTCAGGAAAAGGGTGCTTTTTGGTGTCCTTATGGAGCCTGGTGGGAATCTCTGGGACCAGGACCTGGTGTACAAAGGTCCTTAAGGTTTACAAATTCCGCAATTTTTCGGGAACCGGGCCCCTTTTTGGGTATATGGGTTAACTTACGCCAGGGACCGGTGTAGATACTTTTTGGAGTATGGGATTAGTCTGAGTTTAAAGGGTTATACTTGGGTCTAGCAGAGGGAATGATAGTGTTGTAGAGGTTTCTGGATATAGGTTTATGGGGGATTTTCGGTGCAGGTATGATAGGAAGGGTTGGTTTTAGTCATGAATTTGTTTTTACGGGGTTTTATTTATTGTGGAGGTTTTTTTGGGGTAGGGGGCCTTAAAGTTTCTTTGGTGGCACTTGCGTCTATTGGTTTGTTACGCCCCTAGTTTGGGGTCAGTACGGGGGGTTTGGGATTTTCGGGCTATAATCAGGTTCCTAGGGGGGTTTTAATTTGGTCTTGGTATAGTGGATTTGTTTGGACGTATGTTGAGTGTAGGGTAGGAAATGACGGGGTTTTTTTAACTTTTTTTAAATTTTGTGGGGGAGGGGGGGGGGGGCCCCATTCAAAAATTTGTTTTGGGGGCCCGGTTTCCCTTAGTTACGCCCCCCCAAGCTGTCCTGGAATGACCCCCCTTTGCGCCCACAT
This sequence comes from Phyllomedusa bahiana, assembly GCA_025379985.1. Classification (NCBI taxonomy): domain Eukaryota; kingdom Metazoa; phylum Chordata; class Amphibia; order Anura; family Hylidae; genus Phyllomedusa; species Phyllomedusa bahiana. The sequence goes on along the minus strand of JAODAL010010187.1, from coordinate 80,796 downwards.
TCAAGAAGGGCCTGTCGTGCAGGGTTAAAGGGGCACTTGCAGCTAGAGATCTTCCTTTCTTTGGGGGAAAATTATTCACCTGGCCACTCACATAGATGTGCGTTTCACCGAGAGACAGGAGGAGCTCTGCCAGGAACGTGACCCGGCAAGCTGTCGCCGACTGCCTCGTCTGGCCCCTGTGTTCCAGAGGTCTTCTCTGCCGCCCCCGCAGGTCTCCACCGAGGAACCCATGCAGGTGGACTGAGCCCACTTGTCGGAACAAGAGCTGTCCCGCCGTCGGACGGAGAATCTTTGCCTCTACTGCGTCAGTCCGGACCATCTCCGCAGAAGCTGTTCGCAGCGTACCCATCTCTCGGGAAACGCTCGCACCTAGGTGACGTAGGGAGACGTCCCTAGGGGCTAATTTTCCCTCTTCGGATTTATGATACCGGTGGAGGTCACCCACTGACGCCGGCTCCTCCTTCCGGGTTTCCTGCCTTTCTGGATTCCGGGTCAGCCGGGTACTTCATTCATGCCTCCCTGGTAACACGATATCGCCTGCCGGTGGTTTCTCTGGAAAAGCCTCTGGTGATTTCCTCGGTCAGTGGGGAACTCCTTATAGACTCCATTTGGTTCATAACTCGTCATGTGTCTCTCCACATGGGGGTATTGCACAAGGAGAAGATCTCCTTTCATGTGTTGTCTCGGTCTTCCTCGGTGATCCTTTTGGGGCTTCCCTGGCTGCAACGTCATGCCCCTACGCTTGACTGGAGGATAGGCGAGGTCCTGCTTTGGGGTCCGGAATGCCAAGATCTCTGCCTGACGGCACTGCGCCCGGTGTATCCCTCTTCTCCACAGTTGCTCTCCAAGCCTACGGAGTGCTAAGACTTTGTGGACGTGTTCTCGGAGAAGACGCTGCCACCCCATCGGCCCTTTGACTGCCCGATAGACCTCCTCCCAGGTACTATTCCCCTTCAGGGGAGGGTCTACCCATTAGCTGTACCCGAGACTCAGGCCATGTCGGCCTACATACAGGAGAATTTGCAGAAGGGCTTTATCCGCAAGTCCTCCTCGCCAGCCGGAGCTGGGTTCTTCTTCATATAGAAAAAGGATGCATCACTTCGTCCGTGTATTGATTACATAGGGCTAAACAAAATCACTGTAAATAACCGCTACCCTCTACCGCTGATCTCTGAGCTATTCGATACAACCTCTTCAGAATTCAAGAGAGGGACGAGTGGAAAATGGCCTTCAATACTCGTGACAAGCATTTCGAATATCTCGTGATGCCCTTTGGGCTATGCAACGCTCTAGCTGTATTTCAGGAATTTGTGAATGACGTCTTCAGGGATCTGCTTTACACCTGTGTCATAGTATATCTGGACAATAAATCACAGTATAGAAATTATATGTAGGGTCAACACCACAACAAATTCACAGAAAATACTTAAACCCAAATACTAAAATATACCTTTTATTATTAAATTTTAAAAAAGTCTAATTAACAATACCAAACCCACACACAGTGTTATCTGTATATACAAAAAGAGGGGAATGGGCGCACAACCAAAGGGGTATGTATCCCTATACTCTCCACTAGTAATTACTCACAGTAGGCGGAGTAGTCGTCCCAAAAAGGGCGGCCCCGCCTCTCGGTGGCTCACCCTATAACACAACTAACCTAAAGGTTGAAAGATACCCCTCTTCAATACAACTTAGTCAGATATACATAAGTTATACCCCTATTAAAACGAGGCAACATAAAACAACAAAATCTTACTGTCCTCAAATTAGATGCCTCCGTTTAGATGTCTTCATTACCCGACGCATTTCTCCCTCCAATGTTTATGAGGGTTCATCAGGGGAGTAGCCGAAAGGTTCAATAAATATCGGATCACAGATAGTCACTGGCTGCTGGGGATAGATGAGTCCCCAAATTACTAGTGGAGAGTATAGGGATACATACCCCTTTGGTTGCGCACCCATTCCCCTCTTTTTGTAGTATATCTGGACGATATCCTGATTTTCTCTCCAGACATTCAGTCTCATCGGGTACAGGTGCACCAGGTTCTGCGGCGTTTGTGTAACAACCGACTGTATGCCAAGCTGGAGAAGTGTTTTTTTTCCACCAGGCCAGCTGCCATTCCTCGGGTATATAGTCTCCGATTGAGGTCTACAGATGGACCCAGCTAAACTCTCTGCGATCCAGCAGTGGCCACGACCCGTCGGCCTTCGGGCGATACAACGCTTCCTGGGGTTCGCTAATTATTATCGGCAATTCATTCCTCATTTCTCTACTCTGGTGGTTCCCATCGTGGCTCTCACTAGGAAGAACGCAAATCCAAAATGTTGGCCCCCGGCAGCCGAAAGAGCATTCTCAGAACTAAAGTCAGCTTTTTCCTCTGCACCATCTTGGGTCCGGTTCTTGATTCTGGAAAACCCTTCTCCCTAGAGGTGGATGCTTCTTCCGTGGGAGTGGGGGGTCCCTTACACAGAAGGGCCCGAAGGCAAGACCCCTCACGTGCGGTTTCTTCTCCAAAGACCTTCTCGCGGTGGAAAAGGAATTATGCCTTGGAGATCGGGAAATGTTGGCCATCAAATTAGCTCTGGAGGAGTGGCGACATTGTGGAGGGGCTCGTCACCCATTTGACGTCTTCACTGACCACAAGAACCTCCAGTACTTTCCATGGGCCCAGTGTTTGAATCCTCACCAGGCCAGGTGGTCCCACTTTTTCACCCGTTTCGACTTCAGGATCCACTTCCGACCTGCTGAGAGAAATGTCAAGGCGGATGCTCTCTCCCGTGCTTCTGACGTTGCCGGAGAAGAACCAGTATCTCAGCACATCATTGCCCCTGAATGGCTGGTCCACGTGGCTCCAGTAGACCTTCGAAGTGTCCCACCAGGCAAGACTTACGTACGTCCGGTGCTCAGGAGGAAAATTCTGGAGTGGGGACATAGTTCTCTTCTGGCCGGTCACCCTGGGATACGGAAGTCCTTCGCTCTTGTCTCGCGGCACTACTGGTGGCCATCTCTGCTTCAGGACGTCAAGGATTTTGTCCTCTCCTGTGCCACATGTGCCCGGAACAAGGTCCCACACCATAGGCCCGCGGGCCTCTTGGTCCCTCTGCCGGTTCCGGAGTCCCCATGGACACATATAGGCATGGATTTCATCACAGACCTCCCTCATTTCTCAGGGAATTCAGTCATCTGGGTGGTCACGGACCGATTCTCAAAGATGTCCCCCTTCCTGGTCTTCCTTCTGCTCCTCAATTGGCGGGTCATTTCTTCCATCACATTTTTCGTCTGCATGAGGGCGTCTAATTTGTTTCCAGATTTTGGCGCGCTCTGTGTTCTCGCTTGCAGGTCAAGTTGGACTTCTCTTCTGCCTATCATCCCCAGACAAATGGACAAATGGAGAGAATAAAACAGATTTTGGGGGAATACCTGCGCCATTTTGTGTCTGGTTGACAGGACAACGGGGCCGAGCTGTTTCCATGGGCCGAGTTCTCCTACAACCATCGGGACTCTGACGCTACAGGTGTCTCTCCATTTTTTGTGGTCTATGGTTGTCACCAACGCCCCCCCCCCCTTCCCCTTGGCTACGGCTTCCGAGGTTCCCGCTGTGGAAGACCAAGTTCGGGATATTCAAGGCCATTTGGCAAGAGACCCGACATGCCTTATTCCGGGCTTCGGCCCGCATGAAGACCCAGGCTGACAAGAGGAGGAGGACCTCCCAACGTTTTTCCCCCCAGGGGGGCAAAGTTTTGGCTTTCTTCCAAATACGTACGCCTCAAGATCTCCAGCGATAAGTTGTGTCCGCGGTTTCTGGGACCTTTCAGAGTACTTCGGCAGCTGAATCTGGTGTCCTACAAACTCTGCCTAAGGATCTCTCTGGATTCCGAACACTTTCCGCGTCTCCCTTCTAAGGCCCTAAATTCCATGGAGTTGATTACATTCTGACTGATGACATTATATTGCAAAGAATTCTTAGGCTACATTTTTACTGATGTCTTTGTCGTCCAGGGCAGCATTCTCAATGATGTCACAATGGATGGATTTTAGGGAATTATCATTCCCTTGACGCAGCGCCTGACATCATTTCCAGTTACCATAATAATGGTAACTGGAAGTGATGTGGGATGAGACATTGGACATCAAACCGCAAGTGACACCAAACCAGAACTGCTGTGGAATGGTAAATTAACCCCTAAAAAGCCACACAAAACCCTAATCCCAGCTCCAATTTAAGGCTAGTGTCAATTGTTTAGTGATAATTGTCAAAATTCAATTTGGACCAGCAAGAATCAAATCGATTAGATTTGGGTTAAATTTGACATCGACCCAACTCCAAAGCGCAACACTAATGAGCCGCATTCCCCGTGATGTCATCACACTCTAGGTAATTGATAGGCTACATTCTCAGTGATGTCATTGTCATCGTACTCTAGGAAATTGCAAAGCTATACCCTTAGTGATGTCACAGTGTAGCACAGAATTGATAGGCTATTTTTCAGTGAGGTCATTGTAATTGAGTTAATTAGAAGGCTATATTCCTAGTGACGTCATAGTGTATCAAAGAATTGATAGGCGATATTCTCAGTGATATAGTTACATAGTGTGCTTGAAAAAAGACAAATGTCCATCAAGTTTGCTGGAGATGTCATATGTGTGGTGTCATAGCATAGAATTGATAGGCTATTTTCTCAGTGATGTCATAGTATAGCAGGGAATTAATAGGCTACATTCCCAGTGATGTCATTGTCATCGTACTCTAGGAAATTGCTAAGCTATACTCTTAGTGATGTCATAGTGTAGCATAGAATTGATAGGCTATTTTCTCAGTGATGTCATTATCACTGAGAACATTGACAGGCTTAATTATCTGTGATGTCATCAGGTTCCATGAAATTGAGACCAATGTTCCCTGTGATTTCCTTATATTGTAAATAATTGATTACTCATATACTACATTGGGTGCTTCCTGATATGAGATGCTGAGAGTTATAGTCCTTGTTACAGGCAGAGCTGTAGTCACTGATATTCCAGGATTTATGCTCGTTAGTACAGCACAAATCTATATCCAACCGGAGACAGATGGTGAGAGCTCTTATCTGTTCCTCTCATCAGACACTCTGTGTTCTTACCTGTTTCACGGCCGCGTCTCTTGTTTTATTACTTATTTGCCTTCTCTACGGCGGTTCCAGGCTGTGAACCCAACAAACGCTCCATGTCATGTGCACGACGCTGCCGCTGGCGGATGATTTTTAGTGCGGCGACAAATGCTGCAGATAGTGTTTCAATGATCATATCTGTATCTATTCATTAGTATTTGAGGGTTGCTCCCAACTCCTCACTTCTGAATTAGGAGTCGGTAATGACCTGGCCACAGAAAACTGAGAGGTTGCCGCGCATGCGCAACACTCTCCATTCTGTACTATTGGAGTTCCAAGTACATTTGCACATGCGCAGCCACCTCTTCCTTCTACATGGAGGCATTCAGGGATCCATTCTCAAGTTATAAAGCAATGTTCGTGACATCACAACAGGCCATGCCTGTAACAACCCATCTCCCCATTACTCTGATACACAGCAACATCCCCTGGATGAGTCTTGTGTCAGGAGGCTCCGTAGATATCTTGTAGGCCACAGACATAAAGCAGCCTGTGGCCTAAAGACTACTTGGTGGGGTAAGCAGTTAATGGCTACCTAAGCAGCTCCAACCCATGGATCGCCCATGGATCGAGAGCAAGTGCCCTAGTTTCCTTGGATATCCCTCTAACCTCTAGGGCCCCTATGCTTGTGGGGCTCATGAGTAATTGCCGGGTATGCCAAAAGGATAAGATGGCCCCGTATTAATACGCTATAAATGTCTGAGGTGGGAATACCCCTTTAAGCATCTAGACTGTAGACAAAAGCACTGATGCTCAATGTGATCAATGTGACATCAATAGCTGCTAGAACAGTCCTGTCACTGGGGGCAGAATGAGGGGAGCCATGTTTCTGGAGCCCTGGATCCTGAAAACCTCTGAGGACTTGTTGGAAAGTGACTTAGACGTTACGTAATTAACAACAGGTGTTGTACTCTGAAATAGTGCTGTCATGATGTTACAGAGAAGCACTGTAGCCAGAATTATAGGCAGTGTCAGACTAGGGCTCACCAGTGAAGTTGATTCTTGGGGGCCACCAGTGGAGTTGATTCTTGGGGACCCACCAGTGAAGTTGATTCTTGGGGGCCACCAGTGGAGTTGGTTCTTGGGGCCACCAGTGGAGATGATTCTTGGACCCACCAGTGGAGTTGATTCTTGGGGCCACCCGTGGAGTTAACTGTTAGGGCCACCCGTAGAGCTGATTCTTGGGGTCCACCAGTGGAGTTGATTCTTGGGGTCCACCAGTAGAGCTGGTTCTTGGGCCCCACCAGTAAAGCTGATTATTGGGCCAACCAGTGGAGCTGATTCTTGGGGCCCACTAGTAAAGTTGATTATTTCGGCCCACTTGTAATGCTGATTCTTGGGGCCAGGCTTGGATTGGCCCACAGGGGATAAGAATAAAACCCAGTAGGCCCCTTGACATGGTGGGCCCCTGTAAGGGAGAAAGGCAGAGATAAAGAGGCAGATTGCAAGAGTCATGTGCAGTATATGCCGTAGCTGTAGAATGGGCCCCAAGTTAACTCCACTGATGGGCCCCAAGACCAGCCACTGGTGGACCCCAGGCACCCCAGTTCAATACTGCTTGGGGCCCATTATACATCGACTGCACAGGCCTCTCGCCTTGTGCAACATTTCCCTGCCTGTCTACCTCAGAGGGGCCAACCATATCCATTGGCCCTCCGGAGGTTTCCCCTACTCCCCTGTGGGTCAGTCCTACCCTGATGGTAGGGGAGATAGAGACAGAGACAAGCAGCTAAAGAAAAATACCCCACAGTCAAGAGTGACAGCGAGGGATTGCTGTAACCAGTATGGGGGTCACAAGCAGTCCCTTGCCCCCTTGATTTGGTACCCAGGGTCGGATTTGACCACCAGAGTACCAGAGTTCTAAAACCATAAAGTACATCTAACATATCAGGCCCCCAAAGGTCTAGCAGAAGACAACCTCACTTGGAGCTTTAGACCCAGACAACAGATCTAAAACCTCCATGTGCAAAGATTACTTAAAAGTGGCCGTACAGAAGTAGCTTAGATGAGGTGAACCTCGATTACCTCTGCTGGGGTCCAGGGAAATAAAGGAGGTATAGCCACTTCATTGTGCTGATCGGTCGGAGCCCCAGAGGTCAAACCACCAATGCAGCCTACTCTACTGTTATAGTCTGGAGAACCCCTTTAAATAGGACCCGTGTCCACTCATCTTGTCTGTTTTAGTAAATTCTAGTATTGTTCATGAAGTAACAGTTCTGCTGCATCTTTCTTTAAATCTCTGTGTTGTGTGGTTCCCTGTAATTGTTCCCAAAAAATGTATTACTGAATCTGTCAGCTGGGTGTTACCAATTGGGGCTGTGTCCTGCACAGTCTGACATTGTCCAATCAGTGCTGACAGTCAGTGTGTCCACGCCCTCATTGGTAACACCCAGCTGTCAGATTCAGTGATACATTTCCAGGAGGAATAACAGAGGAACAGAACAACCCGAGTATAAGAAAGGGGAGGTCCGGATTATTACATCACAGGGAACATAAGGTTCTACTAAACCAGACAGGTCACGAAAGGTCACAGGTGTCAGGAGAGGTCACGGGTCTTCTTTACACCCTAAATTTTTTAATGGTTCTGGCTCCGATCATTGTGGGGTTTTTGTTCCATGAAACAATCTTCCAAAATCTGAAATAATTTAAAAGAGCGCACATTTTGCATGTGATACAATGTTATCTCCGGCACATCCCATAACCGGGGCAATCAGAGGCAAAATATGGAACTGATGAGAGCGAGGGACCTGCAAGACACAGAGGTGGAGGCGGCCGGCTGTTATTATGGGAGATGCACTCGTTCCTATAAATGTCATTATAATGAGACACTTCCTGTTCTGTTATAATAAAAAGGTCGCGTGTTCAAAAAGGGGTTTTGGGGCCGGGTAAAAAATAGTAAGGTCTTACCCTTTGCTTGGTGAGGCTTAACGGTTTTAAAAAGAAAAAAACCAAAAAGGGGGGTAAAATTAGGTTGAAAGGGAAAAAGGTAAAAAAGGTTTCCCCCCCATAATTTTTTTGGGGTCTTTATGGTTAACTTTTTATCCCTTTTCCCAAGGTGGTTGAAAATTTTTGGGGTCGGGACACCGGAAACTGCAAAAGAAAAAGGGGGGGCCAGTGAAATTAAGGAAAAGGGGCTGGGGTTTTTTAAAAGTGTCTTTTTCAAAAATGAGGGGGGGGAAAGTGCCCCTAAAAAAAAAAAGCAAAAAACCCAAGGTTTTTTTGAAAAAAATTTTTATTGGGCGGGGATTCCCCTATTTTTTTAAAGCATTTTTTTTAAAAGTGAGGTTTTGGAAATTCACCCCGGGGGGGAATTTTTTTTGTTCCCCAGTATGAGGTCATGTGATTCCCAAATGTGAGGGCATGTGATTCCCCAAGTGTGAGGTATTGATTCCTAGTGGAAAATATGTGTTCCACAGTGTGGGTCATGTGATTCCAAGGGGGAGGCAGGCCCGGGAGGATTTTCACAGGGAGGAAAGGGTTCCATTCCCCCTGGGCAGGTTTTTGTTGCCTGTCATAAATTTTGCTTTCCCCCATAGCTCCCGTCCATCTCCCCGCAGCGCTGCCAGAAAATCAGCCCTGACAAATTTTTCTTTTTTAAAATCGCTCCCCCCCTATGACAGTGAATACCCAATTTAAAAGTCACCAATAAAACCCCGATACATGGGCAAATCTACCAACGAAGTTGTTTCTAAAAACTCTCAAAACCCAAGACCCCCAAAATATTACTATTTTAAGGTCAAATATCCTGCAGACCCCGCCAAAAAAACAACCCCAATTTTACTTCAGCTGTAACAGGCTTATTACAATACCCCCGCCATACAGGCCATTTGTGGGAGAAATGTTTTATGTATCTCTGCAGAATTTTAGTGTTACACTGCGTTAAAATTTAGTGCTCACCGGAGAGTCTTTTCTTCAGCGTGTTATTTTCCCTTTTTTTCCCTCGGTTCACCCTTCATGCTGATTGTCCGGCCAGATGTCCCCGGGTTTGGAACAAATACTTAGAATCCCCACATTTCAGTAATCCTTATTTAAGTTTAAGTCCCTTTAGTTTAGGGCAGGTTTAGTTTCTCTCTCAGTGGCAGGGTTTTTTATATATGTCTCCTCAGTCAGAAGGTTTATATTGTCCCTTAGCAGGTGGTATATAAATATGGGGGATAGGAGGTATATAGATATAGAGTCCCCCTCAGGCAGGTATATAGCTTTGGGGCCGGCAGGTATATAGCTAGGGGTAGGCAGGTATATAGCTAGGGGCTCAGGCAGGCATATGGAGGTCAGGCAGGCATATGGGGGCTCAGGGAGGCATATAGAGCCAAAAGGCAGGCATATGGGGGGCCACAGGAAGGTGTATGGGGCCACAGGCAGGGTATGGGGCCTCAGGCAGGCGTATGGGGGCTCAGGCAGGGATATAGGGGCCACAGGCAGGCGTATGGGGGTTCAGGCAGGCGTATGGGGCCACAGGAGGCATATAGGGGCACAGGCAGGCTTTATGGGGGCTCAGGCAGGAAATATGGAGGCTCAGGCAGGCCATTAAAAGCCACAGGCAGGCATTTTAGGGCCAAGGCAGGGTATGGGGCCACCAGGCATGCGTAATTGGGGGCACAGGCAGGCATATGGGGGCCACAGGCGGGGCGTATGGGCCACAGGCAGGCGTTATGGGGGCACAGGCAGGCTATGGGGCCACAGGCAGGAGTATAGGGCCACAGGAGGCGTATGGGGGCCACGGCAGGCGTATATGGGCCACGGCAGGTATAGGGGCCCAGGCAGGTTTTATGGGGCCACAGGCAGGCGTATGGGGCCAAGGCAGGCGTATAGGGGCCAGGCAGGCGTTATGGGGCCACGGGACAGGCGTTATGGGGCCACAGGCGGCTTTTTATGGGGCCACAGGCAGGCGTAGGGGGGCCACAGGGGCGTATTATGGGGTCACATATAACCCACCATGGGCCACGGCGGCATATGGGGGCTCAGGCAGGCGTTATGGGGCACAAGGAGGCGTTATAGGGGGCTCAGCAGGTAGGTAGTTGCCACCTTTAGAAGCCAGGTAGTGCCCCCTTTAGACCCAGGTAGGTAGTTGCCCCTTTAGTAGTCCGGTAGGTAGTTCCCCCCTTTAGTAGCCAGCTAGGTAGTTGCCCCTTTAGAAGCCAGGTAGGTAGTTGCCCCCTTTAGTGGGCCAGGTAGGTTGTTCCCCCTTTAGAAGCCAGGTAGTGCCCCCTTTGTAGCAAGGTAGGTAGTTGCCCCTTTAGAAGCCCGGTAGTGCCCCTTTAGTAGCCAAAGTAGGTAGTTGCCCCCTTTGAAGCCAGGTAGGTAGTTCCCCTTTAGTGGGCCAGTAGGTAGTTGCCCCCTTTAGAAGCCAGGTTGTGCCCCCTTTAGTAGCCAGGTTTGGTAGTTGCCCCCTTTAGTGGGCAGGTAGGTAGTTGCCCCCTTTAAAAGGGCCGGGGTGGGTGTGCCCCTTTAGTACCCAAAGGTAGGTAGTTGCCCCTTTAGAACCCAGGTAGTGCCCCCTTTAGTAGCCAGGTAGGTAGTTGCCCCCTTTAGAAGCCAGGTTGTGCCCCCTTTAGTAGCCAGGTAGGTAGTTGCCCCCTTTAGTAGCCAGGTAGGTAGTTGCCCCCTTTAGTAGCCAGGTAGTGCCCCCTTTAGAAGCCAGGTAGGTAGTTGCCCCCTTTAGTAGCCAGGTAGGTAGTTGCCCCCTTTAGTAGTCAGGCAGAGCCCCCCTATAGCTAATAAAAATAAAATAATAAATTCCACTTACCTCACCAGGCTCCTGCAGCACGTCCGAGGCTGACGACGGAGTAGTCTCAGCGTCACAGGGGGAGTGAGTGCAGCCACACGTCACACCCCCTGCGACACTGACCTGTATGTACAGCGCGCACCGGCCGGGTACATACAGGGGGAGGAGGGAGGAGGGAGCGATCCCTCCTCCCCGCACAGTGACACGCACCGGGCGGGTGAGCGGACGCTGCGGCCGCTTCACCCGCCTGTAGCAGCGGCCCGGCGGCGCAAGAGTAGCACACTAGCGCTACTCTTTCGCCGCGGTAATTTAAAGAACCCCCGCCGCCTGCTGGCTGGAGGTTCGCCAACTCTGCCGGGAGGGCGGGGGGGGGGGGGACCCCAAATAGCGGGACCCCCCGTCAAAAGCGGGAGAGTTGGCATGTATGCTCTTCAGTCCGACACTGGAGACGTGATGATGTCATCACGCCTCCAGCGCTGGGACGCTCCTCCGGCAGCTCCTCGGGCGCACGGCCTATGACGCGCTGTGCGTCTGAGGAGAGGCAGCGTCGCGATGACATCACTTCAAAGCGAGGCTGTCAGCTGAGCCGCACGGGGCCGCGGCGGATCCTCAGCGCATGAGGGACCCGGCGGCCCCGCTGTGTCAGCTCTGCGGCTTACCGGAGGATCCAGCGATCCACCGGTGAGTGGGTCCGACACTGTCTGCGGGGCAGGGAGTGCTCGCTCTCTCCGCAGTAGCCCGCAGCTGTATGTGCGTCCAGCGGACGCACATGCAGCTAAAGAGGCCGACGGCGCTCCAGGCCCATCGCCTACCTCTGCCTACCTGTCGTCCCGGCCCTGTTGTGAGGTCATATGATTCCATAGTGTGAGGTCGTGTGATTCCATAGTGTGAGGTCATGTGATTCCATAGTGGGAGGTTATGTAATTCCACAGTCTGAGGTCATGTGATTCCATAGTGTGAGGTCATGTGATTCCACAGTATGAGGTCATGTGATTCCATAGTGTGAAGGCATGTGATTCCATAGTGTGAGGGCATGTGATTCCATAGTGTGAGGTCATGTGATTCCATAGTGTGAGGTCATGTGATTCCATAGTGTGAGGTCATGTGATTCCATAGTGTGAGGTCATGTGATTCCATAGTGTGAGGTCATGTGATTCCATAGTGTGAAGGCATGTGATTCCATAGTGTGAGGTCATGTGATTCCATAGTGTGAGGTCATGTGATTCCATAGTGTGAAGGCATGTGATTCCATTGTGTGGAGGTCATGTGATTCCATAGTGTGAGGGCATGTGATTCCATAGTGTGAGGGCATGTGATTCCATAGTGTGAGGTCATGTGATTCCATAGTGTGAGGGCATGTGATTCCATAGTGTGAGGTCATGTGATTCCATAGTGTGAGGGCGTGTGATTCCATAGTGTGGGGCATGTGTTCCTAGGTGAGGTCATGTGATTCCATAGGGTGAGGTCATGTGATTCCATAGTGTGAGGTCATGTGATTCCATAGTGTGAGGTCATGTGATTCCACACTGTGAGGTCATGTGATTCCACAGTGTGAGGTCATGTGATTCCACAGTATGAAGTCATGTGATTCCATAGTGTGAAGGCATGTGATTCCATAGTGGGAGGTTATGTGATTCCACAGTGTGAGGTCATGTGATTCCACAGTGTGAGGTCATGTGATTCCATATTGTGAGGTCATGTGATTGTATGAGATCATGTGATTCCATAGTGTGCGGTCATGTGATTCCATACGGTGAGGTCATGTGATTCCATAGTGTGCGGTCATGTGATTCCACAGTATGAGATCATGTGATTCCATAGTGTGAGGCCATGTGATTCCATACTGTGAGGTCATGTGATTCCATAATGTGAGGTCATGTGATTCCACAGTATGAGATCATGTGATTCCATACTGTGAGGTCATGCGATTCCATAGTGTGTGATCTTGTGATTCCATACTGTGAGGTTATGTGCATACTGTATGTGTAATGTTTGTTTACAGATTCCCATTTGGACTACTTCGGATTCGGTGGACTACGTTGGATCAACCTTGGATGTATTTTTTTTTTATAAAATGGTTAAACAGGGCTGTTGTTTGGAAGTGTTTATTTAGCTAAAAGTTTTTTTTCCATTAAATCCAGTGATAGTAATGAAGGATCTGACAGACGTCTCATCATTTGGGCTCGGTGTCAGATAACCCCACATCACTACTACCCTTGTACCCAATGCACCAGAGGTAATGGGAAGAGCCTAGTTACCATCAGAAGCTGACCCTCTAATGTGATGGTCCACTTCTGAGGCGGCTGCGGGCTGGTATTTTTAAAATGGGAAAGGACCAGTATCCATGGACCTTCCCATTCTGATAGTATCAGGCTGCAGCTGTCAGTTTTACCTTGGCTAATTATAGAAAATAAGGGTTAGGGTTATAATGAGGTTTAGGGAAACTAAAGGTATGGTTATGCATGGTGGGATGTTTAGGGTTAGGGTTAAATGGGAAAATAATGAGTGTTAGGGATAGGGTAAGGGTTATGGTTATAGCAAGGATTAGGGATAGGTTTAGGGTTATGGTTATAATGAGGGTTAGGGATATGTTTAGGGTTATGGTTATAATGAGGCTTATGGATAGGTCTAGGGTTATGGTTAAAGCAAGGATTAGGGATAGGGTTAGGGTTCTGGTTATAATGAGGCTTAGGGATAGGTCTAGGGTTATGGTTAAAGCAAGGATTAGGGATAGGGTTAGGGTTCTGGTTATAATGAGGCTTAGGGATAGGGTTAGGGTTATGGTTATAATGAGGCTTATGGATAGGTCTAGGGTTATGGTTAAAGCAAGGATTAGGGATAGGGTTAGGGTTCTGGTTATAATAGGCTTAGGGATGGGTTGGGGTTTTGGGGTTATAATAAAGGCTTATGGATAGGTCTAGGGTTATGGTTAAAGCAAGGATTAGGGATAGGGTTAGGGTTCTGGTTATAGCAAGGATTAGGATTTGGTTTAGGGTTTGGGTCAGAATGAAAAAAAAATCAGTTTTGGAACATCCCAAACAATTTTTTTCACATTTTTTGATAAAAAAGGGTTTTGGGAAAAAGAATTTGGGGAAAACCCAAAGTGTTAAAACCTTCGGGGGGCCCAAGGGGCTAATGGGAAGGAAGCCGGGGGCCCCCAAAAGCAAACTTTTTGGAGGGGGGCCCCCTACCCCCCCCTCGCCCCCCTCCCTGACCCGCCCAAATGTACCAGGCCCTGCTGTTAGTTTAATGTAGAAAATTTACAAGGGGCAAAAAACCCCCACCCCTACATCTCCCCCCCCAAAATCTTTACGGGCTACCAATCAAATCCCACTATACAAGGGAACCAGCATTACCAAAAACCCCTATTACTTTTAAGGGGACCTGAAAAATCCCAGAACATGACCACAAATTACCACCCATAGTGACGAATAATCCCCCTCCCACTCCCAAAAAGGGACCAACAGTACCGCCTTATAGGGGACCAAAAAAGTGTTATTACTAATGTACACTGGCTCTGCAGACTTTTATTTTAAACTACCAAAAAAGGAAACCATATAGTGGGTTGACCCCCTGTACCCCGGCCCCGGGAGCTGAAATTACCCCCTTTCCCCAGGGGACCATAAAAGGGGTTTAAACACCCGTGTAAACAGGGGTTTTTTCTCTGGACTGTATATAACTCCCATACGGTGACCATATATGGTAAAAACACCAGTGTACCAAGGCTTGCGACTGTATTTTACCCCCAAAACAGTGCCGATAGGGGGTAGCCCCAGTGTACACGGGGTCTCAACTGTAAAATAACTCCCCTTTACAGTGCCCAAAAAAGTGGAAAAACACCAGTTTTCAAAGGCTTTTGCAAATGAATTTTTACCCCCAAAACCCAGGGGACCAATTTTAAAGGGTTAGACACCAGTGTACACAGGCTCTAAAGGGCCCTGTATAAAACCCCCAATATAGGGTAAGCACCGGGTTAAAAGGCTCTGCGGGACAATATATAACCACCAACTACCATAAAGTGAAGACACCATGTACACGGCTCTGCGACTGTATTTTACCCCCATACAGTGACCAAATAGATTAAAAACCCGGGTACAAGGCTTGCAACTGTATATTACCTCCATACAGTAAAACCATTTTAAGGGGGGGGCCCAGTGTAAACGGGCTCTGCAGACTGTATATTACCCCATATATGGTGGGTACCAGTGAAAACAGGCTCTGCAGACTGTATATAACCCCCCATACAGGAAACCCAAAAAGGGGTTTAACACCGGGGTGACCGGGTTCGGGGGGCCCTTTTTTAAACCTTTCCTTTACGGGGGACCTTTATAGGGTTAGACACCAGTGTACCAGGCTCTGTAGAATAAAAAGTGATTACAGTGTGGGTTACATCTTTGTAAACTCACGGTAAACGTTTTTTCGGGCCCCATTGGGTTTAAATTTCCTTTTTTGTTCGGCACCCGGTCCAGCCCCGCCATGTTTGACGTCTCCGACCATTTGCCCCTTTGCAGATGAACACAAATATTTTAAAAAAATCCTGATTTTTTTCCTGCACCTCCCCCGGCTTTTATGGGGTCCATTTAGGAACCCGGGGTTTAAAAAGGGATATAGGGGGGCCCTTTTATGGGGCAAGGCTTAGGAAACCCCAAAAAATCCCATTTAGGCGGCAGGGTTTAGGGTATATGGGGACCATACAGGTAGACAGGGTTTTTGGGGGGGGCTTTAGGGGGCCCTTATAGGTAGGGTTTAGGCAGTTTAAAGGGGGCCCCATATAAGTGGGACAGGGGGGGGCTAAGGGGTCAATATAGGCAAAAGGCTTCACTTTGCAAAGGGCTATTCAGGCGGGGCGGGATTTGGGGAAAGCTATATAGTCAGCCTTTTAAAAGGGGGCTATATGGGCGGGCCTGGGGGGATAAAAGGCACCCGGGGGGGGGTGTAACGGGGCAGGCTTGGGGGTGTACAGGGGGGCTTAGGGGGTTCCGGGGGCCTTATGGGCAGGCAGGCAGGCGGGGGTCATATAGGCGGGCAGGGCTGGGGGTCTGAATAGGCAGGCAGGCTGGGGGGTTTTTTTAAATCCCCCGGGCCCTGGGGGGCTTTTATAGGCGGGGCAGGGTTTTTGGGGGGTTTTATGGGAAACCCTGGGGAGCTGTATAGGCAGGCAGGCTGGGGGGTTTTGTAAAAGGAAAGGCTAGGGGGTGTATAGGTACCCTTTGGGAGCTGTTTTAGGCAGGCAGGCTGGGGCCCCCGTATGGGCGGGCGGGCTGGGGGGTTTTAAAATAGGCAGGCGGGCCCTAGGGGGCTGTAAAAAAGGGCAGGCAGGCTAGGGGGAATAAGCGGGGCAGGCTAGGGGGCTGAAAAGGGGAAGGCAGGCTGGGGGGCTGTATGGGTTTAGCCCTGGGGGGCTTTTAATGGGCAGGCAGGCTGGGGGGTGTATAGGCAGGCAGGCTGGGGGGCCTTTTAACCCTGGGGGGGCGTTTAATAGGCAGGTGGGGTTTAGGGGTTTTATAGGCAGGCGGGAGGGGGGTTTATAGGCGGGAAAGGCAGGGGGCTTATGGGTTTACCCCAAGGGGGCTGTATGGGCAGGAAAGCGGGGGCCTGTATAGGTATTTCCTGGGGGGCTGTGTGGGGCAGGCGGGTGGGGGGTGAAATACCGGGGCAGGCTAGGGGGTGTATGGGGACCCCGGGGGGGTCTGTATGGGCAGGCGGCAAAGGGGGGCTTTTTATGGGCGGGCAGGGCTAGGGGGTTGTATAGGCAGGCAGGCTAGGGGGGATGTTAGGTTACCCCCTGGGGGGCGGGAAGGAAAGCCCTAGGGGGGGCGTAATAGGCGGGGCGGGCTAGGGGGTTTGTATGGGTCCCCCTATGGGGCTTTTAATTTAGGCAGGCAGGCAAAAGGGGGCTTGTATGGGTTTAGCCCCAAAGGGGGGGGTAATAGGCAGGCAGGCTAGGGGCTGTATAGGCAGGCAGGCTAGGTGGTGTATAGGCAGGCAGGCTAGGGGGCTGTATAGGCAGGCAGGCTGGGGGGGTGTATAGGTAGCCCTAGGGGGCTGTAATAGGCAGGCAGGCTAGGGGGCTGTATAGGTAGCCCTAGGGGGCTGGATAGGCAGGCAGGCTAGGGGGCTGTATAGGCAGGCAGGCTAGGGGGTGTATAGGCAGGCAGGCTAGGGGGCTGTATAGGCAGGCAGGCTAGGGGGCTGTATAGGCAGGCAGGCTAGGGGGTGTATAGGCAGGCTAGGGGCAGGTAAAATAAGAAACAGTTTACTAGGGCGTAACTAGAGAAGCCAGGGCCCCAAAGCAAACTTTTGGATGCCCCCCCCCCCCATCCACCTCCCTGACCACGACCATGTACCAGGACATGCTGTTAGATAATGTAGATAATACAAGGGGCAAATACCTCACCATACATATCACCATCATACGGCTACCAATCAAATCCCACTATACTAAGACCAGCATTACCAATAACGCTATTACATAAGGACCTGATTATACCGCCAGAACATGACCACAAATTACCACCAAATAGTGACTGAATAATACCCCTACACTATTACTGATCAGTAAACAAAGACCGATACTGTCTAATAATAATAATATATAATAATATATTGACCATATAGTGGTATATACTAGTGTACACAGGCTCTGCAGACTGTATATTACTTCCATACAGTGACCATATAGTGGTAGACACCAGTGTACACAGGCTCTGCAGACTGTATATTACCTCCATACAGTGACCATATAGTGGTAGGTCCCAGTGTACACAGGCTCTGCAGACTGTATATTACCTCCATACAGTGACCATATAGTGGTAGACACCAGTGTACACAGGCTCTGCAGACTGTATATTACCCCCATACAGTGACCATATAGTGGTAGACACCAGTGTATACAGGCTCTGCAGACTGTATATTACCCCCATACAGTGACCATATAGTGGTAGATATCAGTGTACACAGGCTCTGCAGACTGTATATTACCACCATACAGTGACCATATAGTGGTAGACACCAGTGTACACAGGCTCTGCAGACTGTATATTACCCCATACAGTGACCATATAGTGGTAGACACCAGTGTACACAGGCTCTGTAGACTGTATATTAACACCATATAGTGACCATATAGTGGTAGACACCAGTGTATACAGGCTCTGCTAACTGTATATTACCTCCATACAGTGACCATATAGTGGTAGATAGCAGTGTACACAGGCTCTGCAGACATATAAGTGATTACAGTGCAGTTACATCTTGTGACTCACAGGTGACGTTTCTCTGACCAGTCGTTGACTTTCTCTTTTGTTCTGCATCCGGTCCAGTCCGCCATCTTGATGACATCTCCCGACCACTTGTCCCTGCAGATTTAGACACAAATATCTTAGAATCCTGACTTTTCCAGCACCTGCCCCCCTGGCTATATGGGGTCCATTTAGGCAGGCAGGGTTTAGATAGGCTATATGGGCCCCCAATAGGCAAGGTTTAGGTAGCCAATAGAGTGCCCATATAGGCAGGCAGGGTTTAGGTAGCTATAGGGAGCATACAGGTAGACAGGGGTTAGGTGGGCTATAGGGGCCATATAGTTAGAGTTTAGGTAGCTAAAGGGGCCCCATATAAGTAGACAGGCAGGCTTGTGGGGTTACGGGGGCATGTGGGGGTATACGGCAGGCATTTGGGGGCTGGAGAGGCGGGCATGTGGGGGCTGTATAGGCAGGCATAAGGGGGCATATTGGCAGGCAGGCATATAGGGGGCTGTATAGGCAGGCAGGATATGGGGGTTATAGGCAGGCATAAAGGGGGTATAGGCAGGCAATATGGGGGTATAGGCAGGCATATGGGGGGGGTATAGGCAGGTATATGGGGGGTATAGGTAGGCATATGGGGGTGTATAGGCAGGCATATGGGGTTTTATAGGCAGGTATATGAGGGGGGGTTAGGCAGGCATATGAGGGGTATAGGCAGGCATTGGGGGTGTATAGGCAGTCATTTGAGGGGGTATAGGCAGGCATCTGAGGGGGAAAAGGCAGGCATATGGGGGGTTTTAGGCAGGCATATGGAGGGTATAGGCAGGCATATGGGGGGTATAGGCAGGCATGTTGGGGGGGGTATAGGCAGGCATATGGGGGGTATAGGCGGAGGCATAGGGGGGTATAGGCAGGCATATTGGGGGGTATAGGCAGGATATGGGGGTTTTAGGCAGGCAATATGGGGGGGTATAGGCAGGTATATGGGGGTTTTAGGTAGGCATTGGGGGCTATAGGCAGGCATATGGGGGGTATAGGCAGGCATATGGGGGTTATAGGCAGGATATGGGGGGGGTATAGGTAGGCATATGGGGGCTATAGGCAGGCATATGGGGATATAGCAGGCATATGGGGGGGTATAGGCAGGCATATGGGGGGTATAGGCAGGCATATGGGGGTACAGGCAGGCATATGGGGGGGGTAGAGGCAGGCATATGGGGGTATAGGCAGGCATAATGGGGGGTATAGGCAGCATATGGGGTATAGGCAGCATATGGGGGTGTATAGGCAGGCATATGGGGGGGTATAGGCAGGCATATGGGGGATATAGGCAGGCATATGGGGGGTATAGGCAGGCATATGGGGGGTATAGGCAGGCATATGGGGGTATAGGCAGGCATATGGGGGTATAGGCAGGCATATGGGGGGGTATAGGCAGGCATATGAGGGGGTGTATAGGCAGGCATATGGGGGGGTATAGGCAGGCATATGGGGGGTATACAGGCATATGGGGGGTATAGGCAGGCATATGGGGGCTATAGGCAGGCATATGGGGGGTATAGGCAGGCATATGGGGGGGTATAGGCAGGCATATGGGGGGTATAGGCAGGCATATGGGGGATATAGGCAGGCATATGGGGGGTATAGGCAGGCATATGGCGGGGTATACAGGCATATGGGGGGGGTTACAGGCAGGCATATGGGGTAGGTAAGATAAGAAATCACTTACTCACCTCGGTCCACGCTCCCCCGATGCGCCGCGCGCTCGTCGCTGCGGCTCTCCCTGCAGCCTCTGCGCTCAGCGCGGGCGGCGCGGTGATGTGACGTCACCGCGCGCGCCCACGTGACCACAGAGGGCCGGCAGGAGGAAGTAACAGGGCCCGGGCGTTCAGAGGGAGTATGCGCTGGGCCCCGCAGCTCCCCGCCCGCCGCAGTGAACTGTTAAGTTCACTGCCGGCGGGCCCAGGAGCGGCATTACCGGGGTAGCGGACGCGGTAGCAGCTGCCCCGGGGCCCCCCTAAGCGCAGGGGCCCCGTAGCAACTGCTAGCCCGGTAGTTACGCCCCTGCGCGTGGCTATAGGAGTTGTAAGAGCTGCATGGTGCCCTGTATCCCAGGGCTTGTGAAGATCCCAATGATATAAAAGGCACATGACATGTGAGGGGCCCTTGCATTGGGCCCCTGGAGCAGCAGCTACACTGTTCCTCACCCTCATCTATGCAGCTATTACTGACGTGTCATAAATCCTGGCTCCTGTGCACCCTGGCTGTGTCACGCCTGTTATGATCGGCGCCAGCCACATCTCTGGTGTCCTAGAGCCGCACACATCTCCCTCCTTTCAGCGCTGCATCTGTCCTCATTATCAGACACCTTCCATATGTGACTGCTCTCTTATCTGAAGAGTAAATTAAATCTTAATTTGCCATAACACAATTTAATGTCATTAAAAAACGAGCCTGGCACAGCCCTGCCGGTCCCCAGAGCTGGGGGGGCTGTTACACAAGCTGCAGCGGAGCAGGAAGGGTTAACCCTGTGTCCCATAAAATAGTCCAAACCGTGAAACGGATGGATAACACACGAGACGAGACGCTGGTCTTCTAGTTGTTAAGCAGCGCTGGGCTTCAGATTTGGGTCTATGAAATCTGATTCCTTGCAACAATTCGGGTTGCAATGAATCAGATTATGTTGACAATCACCCAAAAATTACCCTAACCCCATAGGTAACCCTTATTTTATAGGAACCAGAAGTTAAGTTAGACGGAAGGTCGGTCCGGAAGTGATGCAGCACCAGGAACCTGCAGAATGGTAAATTATAGCACAAAAAGCCCCAACCCCAATTTTTAGCTAAGGTTAGGGTTATAGTTAGGTTTGGGGTAAGTAGAGTTAGGGATGGATGTGTTTAGAGAAGGGAACAGAAAAAAAAAAAATTCAGGTTCAGGGCATACGAAAACAAAACTTTTTCAAAAGTTTGGTCAAACCTGTGTCGAAGCGAACACGGACCTATGTCAATGCAGTCTGTTGGGCTCCATTGAAGTCCTCCATGTAGTGGATCTAGAGCCACTTATGCAAACAGTGTCAGACGGGGGCCCACCAGGGAAGCTGATTCTTGGGCCTCACAAGTGGAGCTGATTCTTAGGGCCACCAGTGGAGTTGATTCTTGGGGCCACCAGTGGAGCTGATTCTTGGGCCTCACAGTGGAGCTGATTTTTGGGGCCACCAGCGGAGTTGATTCTTGGGCCCACCAGTGGAGATGATTCTTGGGGCCCACCAGTGTAGTTGATTTTTGGGGCCACCAGTGGAGCTGATTCTTGGGGCCCACCAGTGGAGTTGAATCTTAGCTTCCACCAGTGAAGTTGATACTTGAGGCCACCACTGGAGCTGATTCTTGGATCCCACCAGTGGAGCTGATTCTTGAGGCCACCAGTGGAGCTGATTCTTGGGGCCACCAGTGGAGCTGATTCTTGGGGCCACCAGTGGAGTTGATTCTTGGATCCCACCAGTGGAGCTGATTCTCGGGGCCCACCAGTGGAGCTGATTCTTGAGGCCCACCAGTGGAGTTGATTCTCAGTCCCCACCAGTGGAGTTGATTCTTGGGGCCCACCAGTGGAGTTGATTCTTGAGGCCACCAGTGGAGTTGATTCTTGGGGCCACCAGTGGGATTGATTCTTTGGGTCCACTAGTGGAGTTGATACTTGATGCCCACCAGTGGGTTTTATTCTTGTGGTCCACTAGTGGAGTTGAATCTTAGGGAGGCATGTAAGAAATTTGGCTATAATAATAGTCCAGAATGATTTATGAACCTGCTCTACTACTGGTCATAAATCAGGTGCATTCTAGCGCTTGTACAACTTTTCTGGCTCAAGTAAACCACTTTGAAAGTGCTCTACCTGTTCCAGCAGTAATGCGCCTAGAAATGCTGTAGCAAAGCTATAAATCTATAGCTTTGTACGGATCTAGTGCGCCCCGCCTCCCGCATGTCCCCCGGGCGCCGGCGTCATGGACATACATTGTCAGTGATGTGTATTTGCCACTAACAATTGACATGTCAATTCTTTCCCCCTCCCCCCATCGTATTGTACGTGCAGGGAGACAACGCGTAACCCATAGCTCTCAATTACCATAATTGCGGTGCGGATTTCGCCGCATGTAAAGCGCAATAAGCAGCGAAATGCGCACTGAAATACACGGCATTTTAAGCCGCGTGAACATACCCTAGACTGGATACAATTGTAACAAACTCCTATTTGTGAGAAGCATTAGGCTATGTTCACACGGCTTATTTCGGGCGTATTTACGGACGTATTTACGTCCGTAAATACGTCCCGAAATACGTTTCAAATACGTGTCACAAAGTGTGGCGCGTATTTCGCGTCGTAAATACAATTCCCATTCTTTACTATGGGGATTTAGATTGCGAAATACGCCTCAATAAGTGACAGGGGACTTAATTTTACGATCGTATTTACGGACGTATTTACGCCCGCAAATACGTCGCGGAAATACGCCTCGTGTGAATGACGAGGCGTATTTTACATTGGAATCAATGCTAATCTAATTCATTATTTGAAACGTATTTCGGGACGTATTTGCGGACGTAATTACGTCCGTAAATACGCCCAGAAATAAGCCGTGTGAACATAGCCTTAGGCTCTGTTCACACAGCAAAGTTCCATGTGACTTTATGGGCATAATCTGTTTTTCACAGTGAAATCCATGTAAATTTCACATCAATCCACTTCCCATTATGTTTTATAGGAATCCACGTTGTAGTTTACACAGTGCAGATCATTAGACTTGTCACTAGTCTCACCTCATTGATGCAGCTTTCACATTGGGTACACAGTACACAGAGCGACTATTGGAAACTGTTCTGCAATATATTATTATTGCAGAACAAGAAAAAAAAATCCACTATCAGGGTCTGTTCACATGGAGTTTTTTGGGTGCTTATTTTTGGGCTTATTGCATACATAATATGCCTCTAAATAAGCGTCTAAATTGCCTGTAGAACAATTCCCATAGACTGTCATGGAAAATCAGTGTTCTCCACTGGCGTTTACACAGCAACAAATACTAAAGTATGAATGTCCCCCAATGGGAGTTTCCGAGTGGTGCTGGAACCCATTTATATGGTTACGACAGGGTTTATAAAACAAAACAATTCTACTTATAAGAAACTGAACTGAACAGTGTATATATAAAAGACTTTTACCAGACAACGCGTTTCACACACAGTTCCATCCTTTTTAACCCTGTCTTAACCATATCAATGGGTTCCAGCGCCAGTTGGAAGCTCCTTTGCCAGAGGCTTCTGCAAAAGGGGAGTTTTGGATATAATTTTTTCTTGTTGTTTCTCATGGCTTGAGTGCAACGCGCATGAAGTTCTGGAGCTGCAGTCCCGGCATTGAATATTCCACTCTATGAGCGATGTGCCTTAAAGAGAACCTGTCACATTGAGAATGATATCTGGTTGCAGACAGCATCTAATGGAGCAGGAGGAGCTGTGGAGATTGTTATCTAGTTTAGTTTGGAAATGTTTAGTAGAACCTGTAATTTATTAATTTAATTTGCTGTTTATTTTAGGTTAAGGAGTCCAGTGGGCGGTCTTATCAGTGATTGACAGCTGTCTCTTTATGCTTACTGATACATGGAAGACCATCAATCACTGATAACTCCACCTATTGGACTCCTTAACCCAGAATAAGCAGGGGTTATCAGTGATTGACAGCTATCTATGTGTGCACACTCATTCCAGGAAGGCTGTCAATCACTGTTAAGACCACCTACTGGACTCCTAACGAAGAATAAGCAGACAATTAAATGAAGAGATTAAAAACTCTACTAAATCACTTCCCATAAGATTATGTATCAATCTGCTCAGCTCCTCCTGCTCTATAACATAGTGCAGGAAGATCACATTGCAGGTTCAGTACGACAGGGCTCCTTTAACTGCAAAACCTTTTCCGGGAGAGTGCAATGCTGAAAATGGGTGCCTGTTATTGCACAGCACTGAGCAGCACTCTTTTTGGATGTGATTCTTTTGAATATCTCTTCTAGATTATTTCAGAGCATGTACCTGAGGAGGAACTACAACATTGCATTTTTTTTTTATTAAATTTGTTTTCCCAAAAAATTGGAATAAAAAGTGCTCATGGTACCAAGAGAAACAAATCTTCACTCAGGTCCATAGATGGAGAAATAAACAGTTACTGGTCGGAGAACATGGTGCAAATGTAAAAAAATTCTTAAAAGTATTAAAACATTATAAAGACCCTTAGGGAAGTTTCACACAATGGATTCAGCACTTAATCTGCCTCAGAATCAGCGTCCAATCCGACTGTCATTATTCCCTATGGAAGATCAACGTGGTTCACACAACACCGATCTTCCTCGCCGCTGAGTTGCTTTTGACACTGAAACTTTTGACATGTGAATTCTATGAAGGCCGATTTGGTGCCGTTATTGGGTAGAAAAAATCTGCTCCGGAAAATCAGTGTGGTATGTCGTCTTAAAGGGATCGCTGCTTTTCATGTTAAATATCTTGCAAAAACAAGTCACTTTGCAATATGTGTCCATTAACAGTGTCCTACCTGTTCATAGATATCCCCTCTTGTACTGGCTGCATCAGCTCCTCAGGTCACTATAGCTACAGACCTGTTCGATCTCTCCTGATAGGCGGCCAGCGCTGGTCGCTATAGCTACAGACCTGTTCTATCTATCCTGATAGGCTGCCAGCACTGGTTGCTATAGCTACAGACCTGTTAAATCTCTCATGATAGGCTGCCAGCATTGGTTGCTATAGCTACAGACCTGTTCAATCTCTCCTGATAGGCTGCCAGCACTGGGTGCTATAGCTACAGACCTGTTCCATCTCTCCTGATAGGCTTCCATCACTTGTTGCTATAGCTACAGACCTGTTTAATCTCTCCTGATAGGCTGCCAGCACTGGTTGCTATAGCTACAGACCTGTTTAATCTCTCCTGATAGGCTGCCAGCACTGGTTGCTATAGCTACAGACCTGGCTTCTACTGCAGCCTAGTGAAAGCCAGTAAACTCGCCCCTGAATTCAAAATGAAACCAAGAAAACAGGACTGAGGTGAGATGAATCAATGTAGTGAGACAACCCCTTTAAGACGTCGCTGCAGAAGAGGGGTTTTGAGGCTCCCAGCGCTGGAGCTGGGCTAGTTAACAGCTCTGCTATTAGAGGAGTCTCTGTAAGCGGCGGAAAGCAGAGGAAACCTCCGATCCCCGGTGCTTAACCCCTTGATTGCCGCGTTCCGTGACCTAATGAAAGAGCTTTCCCCTGCTCCACTGGGTGATCGGGACTCCCGGTGACCTAATGGAGCCCGGAGAACGTCTGTACAGTCAGCCCTGAGGACCTAGAGTAGCTCCATGGCTGTCTGCGTAAGAAGCCTGCAGTCAGGGCACACTGTATGTTACCCTGACTGCAGCCTGTGGCATACAGACACAGAAGGTAATGTATTAGCATACAGGAGTATACAGAAGTCTGCTAATACATTACTAAGTGTAAAAAAAATGTGTAAAATAGTTATCCCTTCATGGGATTATTAAAAAAAAAAGTTAAAAAAACATAAAAAAGTATAGAAATAGATAAAATAAATAATAAAATAAAAATAAATATGTAATAAAAAGTTATTCTGCCTACATTGCACAAATCCCGCCAAATCCTACACATAATAGGTATCCACATGACCGTAATAACCAGTGGAATTAATCTAAAAGGTTATTTAGTGTAAAATATGAATGGTGTAATAAAAAAATAAAAAAAAATATTCTGCTATAATCTTCATGTAAACTCAAACTAGGCCCCCCAAAAAATACAACTTCTCCCACATAAATCAAGGAGTCATACAACTGCGTCATTGAAAAATGAAAAAAAAAGTTCTGCAAGTAGGCAAAAGCTAAAAAATGTGCAGTTCATTGAGGGCTTTTCAGGCCGTTAAGGGGTTAAAGGTTTCTCACTCCAATGATTAGCTTTTAATATGAAGGGAATGGAAACTGTTACCAAACACATTGCTGTTTTGATTTTGCTCAGGAGATAAAGGGGATTTTATCTACTGCTAGTGCACTCAAGTTTCTCTAGGTTACTGACCCCCTCACCTTGATCTTTCTCTTATCTGATTGCTCTATAAACTTCCATTCGACCATGGTGATTCTCTCCCTGCTGAGTATTATCTCCAGCACAGGAGCTTGTTTACCTAAATTAATGACAAGTTTCAACCCTTAGATACCTTTAGCCCTCCTACATTCATGTCACTGTAACAGGAATAGCCAGGAATAGCAGAGCTGATGTGTCAATCACTGTTGTAGACCCGCCCACAGCCTGACCAGGAAGCGTGTGTCTGATGCTGCCTGCGACTCTGTGAAACCAGATGATGAGAAAACCCCCTTTAATTTCCATAAAACCAAAACAACAGGGCAAAATGACATTTTCAGACTTCCGTAAACTCCAGTAGACAGTGCAGCTGAGCTGGAGTCACTGACTGTAGCTGTATCCTAATGTAGCAGAGCTGAAAAGCAGCTGGCGCTGGAGGATAAGTAGCAGGTAAGGCTCGGTTCTGTTCGGAACCTCTGTCACAGAGTTACAAATGGACCCAATGAAACACCAGCGGCGTTCGACGGACCCTATTGTTTACAATGGGTCGGTCAGGTTTCCGTCAGGGCGTCCGTTAGCGCTAGTTTCCGTCATTCCCGATGGAACAATCGATGGATGTTCCGAGCGGAACCTTCACTGTTGATATTAATAGAAACATTGTTACAATAATAATAGTCAATTATCGAGTAAATTTCCATAACTAAAAAGAGTATTAACTAATTGCCCCCCTCTCGCCCTGCGGTAAAAGGTTATATCTGCATCTCTAGAATAACTTAAGCTGCTGATGTTTACCGCCATATAAATATAATCAGCGGGCGGCCGGAGCGATCGGGGAGCAAACGACGGATTTCACAGCTTCACAGCTCAGGTCGCCAGGGCGGCAGGGCAGGGATTGGCGCGGTCGTCCTCCTCTTCCCCCCTCGTTGTCACTGAATCTGTTTTCTGCTTTTTGCGCCCGGTGCCTGGTTACATGTGAAGCCTGTTTCTCGGAAAATGCAAATGTCATTTGTAACCCGCCAATTTAATTGTGCGCGGCCCCAGAAGGAGCCAGCTGTTACCTGATCTATATTCATAATGGCAGGCAGGATTATCCAGGCGAGCACCTCTAGTCTTAGGTGTCGCTGTGTAGAGGCGCAGGATTAGGGAGTTTAACACCGCTCCGGGTACATCTAGTCACCGACGTCCTCGGAAGCACAGCCTGACACATAACAGAGAGGACGCCTGGGTCTCCACCTAAGTACTTCATATCTGGGTGATATCGGCCACGGTCGTGACAGGGCGCTGGGGTTTGTAGGATTTTGCAATGACACCGTGATACGTTGAAGCAAATAAAAAATTCCTTTTTTTGGCACTTTATTATTTTTAAAAATATAATTTTATCTATATAGCGCTGACATATTCTGCAGCGTTGTACAGAGGTTTTCATCATTCACAATAAGCTTTTGTAGTGTTTAAGGAAACCTCTACAAATTAGGACCGGGACAGGGGCGTAGCTATAGGGGGTGCAGAGGTAGCAGTTGCTACCGGGCCCTACAGCCTAAGGGGGCCCAAAAGCCCTTCTGCTACATAAGAAGATACCAACATTGTAAGTGGCACAATGAAGCTGGGGGCCCATTTCACTTTTTGCACTAGGGTTCCAGAGCTTCACGTTACGCCTCTGGACCGGGGTGAGGGGTGGGTGAAGATAGGCGACCGCCTAGGGCGCCACCTTATCCCAGGCTGAAAAGGGGGCACAAGGAGGTATGGAGTGGGCTGAATTTTCCATTGGTCGGTGCCTTATATGCCTTATTTTCCTAGGGCACCAGAATACTTTTGTCCCAGTCCTGCTTAAGGAGAGCATAAAACTTCTGTCAGATACATGACCCTTTGCCCAGGGCCCCAACACTAAAAGGTGACAGTGCAAACCACCAGTTCCTGACCGGGCCGTTTATCCTCACTAACTGACCGCGCTCATTTTCCTTTTCCGTAGCACGCGCGGGTTTGAACGCCATAATGTTTCTCACTTTCTATTCTACGAGGTTATTTTTGCCTCTTTTGTGATGTGTCTGAAAGGTCTGTTGGGTGTATGGGACCAGTCCAGGAGTTCTGTCTCTGTGCTCCTTATATGAGGCCCTGACCGGGAATATTCGCTTTATGTTTTATTTACTTTATTACCCATTTTCATAAACAAATTATATAAATATATATTATACAATCCCCCCCCCCCTCCTCTTGTTTGTATTTGTGATATACACAGGCTTGGACTGACCCATAAGGGAGCAAGGGAAACCCATGGTGAACCCCTGGGCACGGCACTGCTGGGGCTGCTTTTTAGTGAGAAAGGCAGAGAAAGAAAGGCAGAAAGCAACAGGCATGTGTTGTATATACATATATTTACATGTACAGGAACTGTAGGGTAGGCCCCAAGAACAAACTCTACTGGAGGGCCCCAAGAATCATCTCAATCGGTGGCTCCCCAGAATCAACTCCACTGGCTGGCCCCAAGAACCAACCGCACTGGTGGCCCCAAGCATCACCTCTCCGGGAGGGCCCCAAGAATCATCTCAATCGGTGGCTCCCCAGAATCAACTCCACTGGCGGGCCCAGACCACCGCACTGGGCCCCAAGAATCAACTCTACTGAGGCCCAGAACCATTACTGGTGCTCCCAGAATCAACTCCACTAGCGGGTCCCAAAAATCAATTCCACTGGTGGGCAGCAAGAATCAGTTTCACTGGTGGGCCCTAAGAATCAACTCCACTGGTGGCCCCAAGAATCAACTCCACTGCCGGGCCCCAGCAGTTAACTGCAGTACGGAGGCCCCAAGAATGAATTCCACTGGTGTGCCCCAAGCATCAACTCCACTGATGGTCCCCAAGAATCAACTCCACTGGTGTCCCCAAGAATCAACTCCACTGGTTGCCCCAGGAATCAACTCCCTGGTGGCCCCAAGAATCAACTCCACTGTGGCCCCAAGAAACGACTCCAATGGTGGCCCAGCATCAAACACAACCAGTAACTCTACTGGTGGCCCCAGGAATCAACTCCACTCATGGGCCCCAAGAATAAACTCCACTGGTGGGCCCCACCAATCAAGTGCACTGGGGAGGTCCAAGAAAAAACTCCACTGGTGGGCCCCACAAGTTAACTGCACTGGGGAGGCCTCAAGAATAAACTCCACTTGTGGATCCCACGCATCAACTCCATTGCTGGTTCCCAAGAATCAACTCCACTGGTGGGCCCCACAAGTTAACTGCACTGGGGAGGCCTCAAGAATAAACTCCACTGGTGGATCCCACGCATCAACTCCACTGATGGTTCCCAAGAATCAACCCCACTGGTGGCCCCCAAAATCAACTCAAAGTGTGGACCCCAAGAATCATCTCCCACTGGGTGTCCCCCAAGAATCAACTCCACTGGTGGCCCCCAAGAATCCATCTCCACTGGTGGACCCCACGAATCAACTCCATTGGTGGGCCCCACAAGTTAACAGCACTGGGGCGGCCGCAAGATTAAACTCCACTGGTGGGTCCCACGCATCAACTCCACGGATGTGTCCCACGAAGCAACTCCACTGGTGGGCCCCCAAAATCAACTCCACTGGTGGACCCCAAGAATCATCTCCACTGGTGGCCCCAAGAATCAGCTCCACTGGTGGGCCCCAAGAATCATCTCCACTGTTGGACCCCAAGAATCATTTCCACTGGTGGCCCCAAGAATCAACTCCACTGGGGGGGCCCCAAGAATCACCCACTGGGGGCCCCAGAACCAACTCCACTGGTGGCCCCAAGAATTATCTCCACTGGTGGGCCCCAGTCACCCAAGTCTGGATAAATACGCTTGTTTACAGTGACAACATATGTGCATTTTTTCCATATGACTTCTATAACTGATCCCCAATTTTAGGGCTCAGGATTAGGAATAATTCTAGGAGAGAAGAAGACTGGAGGAACTGATCATCATGACTGTTATTGTAAATTTTTTTAAATTTACCCAAAACAAAACCAAAACTATTTTTTTCCCTTGGGGAGGGAGATCCTTTTAATAAAGCCCCTCTCTCTGGAGGACCCAGATGGCCCATTGTTTTCAATGAGAACCGTGTAATACTTCATTCCTCCTCTGGTGGCGCTGCAGAGAAATGAAACACTTGGTCACAGCGACGCCACTGATCGAGCGCTGTGTGCTTATGATCGGGTTTTTTTAAAAGGGGAAACCCTTATAACAAAAAAAAGACTCCCCGAGAGGAGCGCCTCTTTAGAGATAGAGGAACCCCTTTAAGGATCCACTCCCACCTGCTGTGGCAGCAAGGAGTTGTATCCTGTAATTAAAACCTAGGTTTTTTTGGTTGCGCTTCTCCTATCAGCTCTTCTATGTCCGTTTCCATCCGCAGACACTTCACAGGGCAGACGACCATTGCTTTTATCAGTCGCCATCTGTGCTGAGAGCGGCTGCACCTGCTCCTGAAATCTCCTCCATCTGTACCTGGAGCCACCAGAGCGGGGCCGGCTCTGCTCCACGCACAGGGATCCCTGTAATTCTATTTAGTTGTCCACAAAAAGGGTTTCTGTTTCCCCCCCCTTGCTCCCGGCTAAATTCTCTTCATTGTGTCTCCATCTATTATCATGTTATTTTTTATTGGTTGATTGTTACATTTGACCCCAACCTTCCAAAATCCCCACGCCCTCTAAAGGACTTGTTTCTTTCGGGAACAACCCTTTGTTTTTAATGAAGGTTGTTATGGCCCCCAAGACTGGGACACGGTATTGTGGTGCCCTGGGCAAATAAGGCATATGGCCCCCCTAATGTAAAATTCAGCCCTATCAATACCTCCTTGCGCCCCCTGTCTGGGATGAAGTGGTGACCCAGGCAAATAAGTCATATAGCCCCCTAATGTAAAATTCAGCCCCATCTATACCTACTTGCGCCTCTTTTCTGCCTGGGATGAAGCGGTGCCCTAGGTGGTTGCCTACATTCGCCTACCCTTCGTCCCTTCCCTGATGGACACCGACCTATCACTATCACCCACTGATTTGCTTTAATTGTTTATTTGATTACATTTTTAACCAGCATTTTTCCCCCCCCTAATAAAGCCCCACTGCGGTTTTTCCCTTTTTCCCCCCCCTCTCTATATAAGCCCCATCTGCAGTTTTTCTCACTCTCTGAATGAAATCAAAAAAAAAACCTTCCCCGTTTAGGTCAATAAAAGGGAACCCAAAATTATTTCTTTTGCCAAATGCAGTAAGAGAGAAAAATTTTTTTTAAAGGGATTTTTAATTTCTTTTTGCAAATCTCTTACTTTACGACTTAACAAGATTCAAAAACTGGCCTGTGGGGTAACGACAATTCTTTATTACCTCTAACAAGGAATTCTATCCCCCCCAAACCCGGGCCCCCATTATGGGTCAGTTTCAAACATCATTGAAAACGAATTTAGGATACACTGAACTGTTCCCTCTAATCATGAGTATCTTTAAATTTATTAAAAAAGCAAAGGCCCCCCTAAAACAATTTTTTACCAACAAAGATCTTTTATAAAGATGGGGTTAAGGCGGCACGGTGGGGTTTTTATGAAAAAAGGGGGTTACAAATTATTTTATTCCGCTCTTCTTAAAGACCAACTACTTATCGAAAATTAACTGAAGATCCCACCATGAAATATAAAATTGAGTTGTAAAGATCTTTGAAAGGCTTTTCATTGGGGGCACTTTCACAAAAGGAGGGGACTATATTTGATTTAACAACCTTACACCCATTTTGTATGGGTTGCCAAAAATACATAAGAGTACCATCACACCCCTATGCGCCCTATTGTGCAGCTAGTTTCCCTTTTTTAAAAAGCTGTGCCATGGTGGACTCACTTCTCCCCCGCTGGTTCAGGGGGGGGGTGCCTGGCCATTTACAGATACCAGAGATGTTTTGGGCCATGGAGGGCATTATATGGGAAAAAAAACATTCCGGGTTGGATGTGATGTTGAATCCTCTACACAAACCCACATAAATTGCTACCCCTGGCCCTAGAATTCCATCTGTTTACTCGTAGCAGCTATTCACGCGATCTATCTCATTTCATTATTTCTACTATACAATTTCTCATGACACATAATTTTTTCTGGTTCAATGACGCTTACTACCTACAGTTAGGGGCTTCTCCAGGGGGGCCAAAATTTTCCCCATCTTTGGCTAACCTTTGTAGTTGCATGGTGGAACATAGTAAAATTTACACGGGGGAAAATCCATTTTTGGAGTGCATTACAGGTACGCAGATACATCGACGACCTCCTTTTTATTTGGGGGCATTTCTGCCGGGCAAAAAATTTTTTGGGAGTCTTAAATAACAACCCCCCAATTTGGGTTTTACTCCCAATGTTATGCACATAATATAACTTTTTAGCTTACTTTGACAACAACCCAATTGAGCTATTACCAAAACCTAGCAAACCCACATCCGTAAACAATTTTACTTTTCCGCATTTTTTCCACCCCAAAATACGCTAACATCTATCCTTAGGAAATTTGTAGGGCAAAACAACGCAGTCAGAAATTGACTTTAAAACAGAAAACCCCGGGGTCTGTAAAAATTTAAAAGAACGGTTTATCCTACGGGGACACTTACCCCGGGGCCACAATAAGTTAAAATAGGAACAAAACGATCATTTTACAGACGTGGAGCCCAAATTTACCCATTTTAAAATAAACAACTCTTCCCACTCAAATTTTGATTCTACCCACCAATCCCCCAATCAAAAAAATTTTAAAACCCTTTCTTTCTTACCAAGATCCTATACCCTTTCTTTTTTGGGGCGAGGTTTGTAGAGTTTCACCAGAAACCCAGCCCTTGGAAATTTTTTGTCCCCAAATCAATTTCCCCATAAAAAAAACACACATGGCTCCCAAAAAAGGATTTTTTAGATGTGGGTCCAAACCAGCAAAATGTCATTTCTGTATCACCAAAAAATTCTCTAATACAAATAATCCCCAAAAATTTCCAATTAAAACATACTCACTCAATTCATTTTTGTCATTTACTGGGCCCTTGTACCTCGTAAGTGAATTAGTGGGAAAAAACCTCACGACGATTAAAAACTAGATTCTTTGAACATCTTAATGATATTACCAGTACATCATTCGCAACGTTCTAGCTTATCACAACACTTTAAGAACACATAATACAAAAATGCAGGACTTAAAAAATTTCAGGCATTATAGAAAAACCCTAGGCCAAAACAAGGGGGTGTATCAAATATGCCCATATCGTGAGGCGATTGGATTTTAAAAAATTGAACACTCATACCCCAAAGGGCGAAAGTAAAAAAGAAATTAGTTTTCATTTTTAAATCTTAATCTGTCGGGAAATATCATTATTACTGCTTTGTTCATTTTATATACGGTTGCCTCCCTCCCTGTGGGGACGCCGGTGTTTCCTGCTTTACTTTCCTTAGTTTTCCTTCTAAGTTCCCCGTGCCCGTACCCTTACTTGGGTTTCGTTGTTTTTGCGCAGGTCCCTGACGATTTCCGCACACAGTGTGTTGCCGGAAAAATTTTTGCCGCGCTCATTTCCGAAAACCAGCGTCAAAAAGGTGATGGGTTTTAGCCCTTTTTTGTTCTATAAAAAAGCTTGTTTTCACACTGTTTTTCTTTGTTATGAATAAGGGTGTTTTTGCACCCGAAACGCGTTATCGCAACTAGTTTCCTCAATCCTGTTTTTCGGGGGGATGCTACTTGGAATTTTATTGGCACTTGCCATATTGAAATAAAGCCTTGAAATTTTAGCCGGCTTTTCGTCCCTCAGTTGCTGTATCTACTTTGCTTCTCCAAAGTCAAAAGTTTCCATACACTGGGATCACTCTGCAAATTGGGAGCGCCCATATGATGAGGTCAGGTCTTTGGAAGGTTGTGATAGGTTTAGTGGCAACATCTGAATTAATTAGAGACACAGCTGTGGATGAATTTTAAACACACTGCTTCTGTGTGTAACATCATGGGAAATTCTAAAGAAATCAGCCAAGAGATCAGGATGAGACTTGTGGAATTGGGTGCAATTTCCAGATACCTGAAGGAGCCTCGTTCATCTGTACAAAAAATTATACACAAGTACAAACAAGATGGGAATGTCCAGCCATCATACCACTCAGGAATGAGATTCTGTGTCTCAGAGATGAACGTGTTTTTTTGGTCTGACATGTGTATAACAACCCAAGAACAAAAGCACAAGACCTTGTGAAGATGCTGGCGGAAGCTGTTAAGATTTAGTCATTATCCACAGTGAAATGAGTACTGTATCAACATTGGCTGAAAGGCGGCTCTGCCGGGAAGAAGCCATTACTCCAAAAGAAACATATAAAAGCCGGATTCATGTTTACAAATGCACAGGAACAAAGACTTACATTTTTGGAGACATGTCTTGTGATCTGACAACATTAAAATTGAACTGTTTGGCCATAATGGCCATTGTTATATTTGAAGGAAAAAGGGAGATACATGGGGGGGGGGGCAGCATCATGTTGTGGGGTTGTTTTGCTGCTGGAGGGTCTGGAGCACTTCACAAAATAGATGGCAGCATGAGAAAAGAAGATTATGTGACAATACTGAAGCAACATCTCAAGACATCAGCCAGGAAGTTAAATCTTAGGCGGAAATGGATCTTCCAAATGGACAATGACCCGAAGCTACTGCCAAACTGGTTACAAAGTGGCTTAAGGAGAAGCAAGTCAATGTTCTGGAGCGGCCATCACAAAGCCCTGATCTCAATGCTATTAAAAATACGTGGGCAAAGCTGAAAAGGCCGGAGCGAGCAAGAGACCCCCAAACATGGCTCAGGTACACCAGTTCTGTCAGGAGGAAGGAGCCAAAATTCCTACCAACTATTGTGAGAAGCTTGTGGAAGGATCCAGAACGTTGACCCAAGTCCTACAGTTTAAGGGCAAAGCCACCAAATACTAATGAAATGGATGGAAACTTCTGACTTTGCAGTAATAAAAGTAATAAAAATGCTTTAAAAATTTTCTCTCTCTTTATTCTGCATTTGGCAAATAGAAATAATTTTGGTTCCTAATTGACCTAAAATGGGGAAGGTTTACTCTGATTTCATGTCAGAGAGTGAGAAAAACCTGCAGATGGGGCTTTATATAGAGGGGAGGGAGAAACCTGCAGATGGGGCTTTATATATGGTGGATGGAAACTTCGGGTTTCAACTGTATATTAGAGGATTTCGATATCCTGACACCAGCTTTCCAGACCCCTAAGACCTGCTGCCAAAAATGCATTGGAGGAGAGCAGTGACCAACATATCTATTATGGCAGAACCACTACCGGGCCCGGCACACATGGCTCAAGCATGTGGTGTGCAGGTACTGAAGATATATATTTATATATATATGATAGATAGATAGATAGATAGATAGATAGATAGATAGATAGATAGATAGACAGATTATCTATCTATCCCATATCTATCTATCTATCTATCTATCTATCTATCATCTATTTTAATCTATATCTATCTCCATATCTATCTATCTATCTCACATCTATCTATCTATCTCATAACTATCTATCTCATATGTATCTATCTCATATCTATCTATCTATCTGTCTATCTCATATCTATTTATCTATCTATCTATCTATCTATCTATCTATCTATCTATCTATCTATCTCATATCTATTTATCTATCTATCTATCTCATATCTATCTATATATCTATATATCTATCTCATATCTATCTCATAACTAACTATCTATCTATCTATCTCCTATCTATCTATCTATCTATCTATCTATATATCTATCTATCTATCTATTAATCTATCTGTCTATCTATCTATCTATCTATCTATCTCATATCTATCTATCTATCTATCTATCTGTCTATCTATCTATTTATATCTCTCTATGTACATACAGTATATTTAGATTTGGCTGGTCTGAGATATGAATCAATTTTAGGGTCTAGTGTAGAGTCTGATCAGTTTTAGGGACTTATTTGGATTCTGATTAATTTTAGTGGCCAATATAGGCTGTAATGATTTTAGGTGTCTGTTCTGGGGTCTGAAGTAATTTTAGGGGCTGTTCTAGGTCTGATAGATTTTAATGAGTCTAAATAATTTTAGCGGTGTAATCAAGGGTCTGATTACTTTAAGTGCTGTAGTCTGATCTGGGAGTTACATGAGTTTAGGGCTCTGATCTTGAGACTGAATAAGTGTAGGGGTCTGATCTAGAGACTGATTGAGTTTAGAGCCAGATTTTGGGGAGGTCTGATTTTGTGAAGTGGAAGAGTTTAAGGATCTGGTCTGAATAAGTTTAAGCTCCTGATCTCAAAACCAATAGAGCTGATTCTTGGAGCCCACCAGCAGAATTGATGCTTGGGGTCCACCAGTAGAGTTGATTCTTGGGGCCCATCAATGGAGATGATTCTTGGAGACACCAGCGCAATTGATGCTTGGGGCCAACAGTGTAGTTGATTCTTGGGCTCCACCAGTAGAGTTGATTCTTGGGGCCACCAATGGAGATGATTCTTGAGGCCCACCAGTGGAGTTGATTCTTGGGGTCCACCACTGGAGTTGATTCTTGGAGCCCACCAGTGGAGATGATTCTTGGGGTCCACCAATGGAGATGATTCTTGGAGCCCACCAGTGGAGATGATTCTTGGGGTCCACCAGTGGAGATGATTCTTGAGGCCCACCAGTGGAGCTGATTCTTGGGGTCCACCAGTGGAGTTGATTCTTGGGGTCCACCAGTGGAGTTGATTCTTTGGGCCACCAGTGGAGTTGATTATTGGGGCCACCAGTGGAGATTATTCTATGGGACCACCAGTATAGTTGATTCTTGTGGCCACCAATGGAGATTATTCTTGGGGCCCACCAGTGGAGTTGATTCTTGGTGCCCAACAGTGGAATTGATTCTATGGACCCACCAATATAGTTGATTCTTGGAGACCACAAATCGAGATGATTCCTGCTGGTCACCAGTAGAGTTGATTCTTGGTGCTCACCAGTAGAGTTGATTCTTGGTGCCCTCTAGTGAAGTTGACTTTTAGGGCCCATCCTACAGCTACTATACATGACAGCAGATACAGTACCTCTTACTTTCTATCTTCTCTTTCTCCCTGAAAAGCAGCCAATAAGCCTACCATTCACAGGGACCATCAGGGGCTTTCCCTTCTCCTCTGTGGGCCATTCCAAACCTGGATGTGATTACCTCACAAGCCCTACATTAGGATGGCAGATTTGGCTGCAGAAATTTCCATGAATCATTTATCTAAAAATGTTTCATCAATCCAAGTGCTTGCCCCATCAACAATCCCAATCAGCATTTGAAAAAACCTGTTCTTACTATTACGTCCTCGCTGTAAGTGACGTTCACCCTTTATCAGATTGATATAGTTTATGACGCATTTTCGTGCAACTAATGTCCGGTAACCCATAGAGGTCTGTACCGCGGTGAGGTCTGTGCCCTGCTGGTGTCACACCCTACCCCCACCCGGTGCAGGCACAGGAGAGCACCTGCTGCTGTTTATCTCCGCTCCGAGCAGCTGTTTGCTCAGTATAATCACAATAAAAGGAACCGTCCTGCATCCTGGTAACCCGCTGCGCAGGAGGGCATGTTCCTGCGGGTGCGATGGTATCAGCAGCCGCCTGTCATCACCTCTGCCGCACGGCCGCCATACTTCCCTTCACCAATGTGCACATTTGTCAGGGCAGCACTGAGGTAAAGGTGAATATGAAGGAGGCAAACGTGGAAATTATCACAGAAAAACCCACATAGTAGAGCTGGAGAGAGGAAAACCACCAACTACTTGTTCCCTACAAGATGTAACAATGCTCTTGTACCCTCAACCTCTGGGCCCCGCTGCTAAAGCTATAGTTACATCCATGCGCTAAACATATCCATCAAAGTAAATGGCCCAAAGGGAGGCCAAAAGTATGTCCCTGTGGCCTCAAAAGTGAGTACACCCCTAAGTGATAATGGTCAAATTGTGCCCAATTTACCATTTTTCCTCCATGGTGTCATGTGACTCGTTAGTGTTACAAGGTCTAAGGGGGGGAGGGGGAACAGGTGGGTTAAGTTTGGTGTTATCACTCTCACACTCACTCATACTGGTCACTGGAAGTCCAACATGGCTCCTCATGGCAATGAACTGTCTGAGGATCTGATAAACAGAATTGTTAATCTACATAAAGATGGCCGAGGCTATAAGAAGATGCCCACACTATGACACTGAGCTGCCGAGACTATAAGAAGATGCCCACACTATGACACTAAGCTACAGCACGGGGGCCAAGACCAGACAGCAGTTTAACAAGACAGGTTCCACTCAGAACAGGCCTTGTCCTGGTCGAACAAAGAAGTTGACTGCACGTGCTCAGCGCCATATTTAAGCAGACTAAGGACATGGATTACTCGAACCATGTCCTGTGCTCTGATTGGACCAAGAGAAACTTATTTGGTTCAGATGGTGTCAAGCGTGTGTGGAGGAAACCAGGTGAGGAGTACAAAGACAGGTGTGTCTGCTTACAGTCAAGCATGGTGGTGGGAGTGTCATGGTTTGGGGCTACATGAGTGCTGCCGGCTGTGGGGAGCTACAGGTCATTGAAGTAACCATGAATGCCAACATGTCCTGTGACATCCTGAAGCAGAGCATGATCCCCTCCCTTCTGGGCCACAGGGCAGTATCCAACATGATAACGACCCCAAACACCTCCAAGACCCCCACTGCCTTGCTAAAGAGAATGAGGGTAAAGGTGCTGGACTGGCCAAGCGTCTCCAGACCTAAACTCTATGGAGCATCTGTGGGGAGTTGTCAAACGGAAGGTGGAGGAGCACAAGGTCTCTAACACCCACCAGCCCCGTGATGTCATCATGGAGAGGGAAGAGGCTTCCAGTGGCTGCAACCTGTGAAGCTCTAGTGACCTCCAGGCCCAAGAGAGATAAGGCGAAATAATGGGGGCCACACAAAATACTGACACTTTGGGCACAATTTGTCCATTGTCACTTAGCGGTGTACTCACTTTTGTTGTCACTTAGGGGTGTACTTACTTTTGTTACCAGTGGTTTAAACATTGATGGCTGTGGGTTGAGTTATTTTGAGCGCACCAAATTTACACTGTTCCACAAGCCGGACACTGACTACTACATTGTATCAAAGCGTCATATCCTCAGTGTTGTCCCATGAAACGTTATAATACAATATTTACAAAAATGTGAGGGGTGTACTTACTTTTATCAGATACTGTACGTTCAACAAAAGCCAGAAAAGTGGTGTGTTCCTCGCCTAGCTACTATTGAGGCACACAAATTAATTTCCAGAAGAAGACAATTAAAGCCCTAGTGCAACATGGGAGAAGCTGCAGCGGGGCAGATACTGATGGATAAACACTCACACACTGACTGTCCATAAAGGGGGTGATTGCTTAGTAAATAATGTCACCCTGGATAGGTACCGGGTCACACCAGCATGCAGAAGAGCCGCAACACTGCTAAACAACCACTCACACACCTATTATCCTTGAGGGGAGCGTTTGCTTTGTATTGCACGATATGGGTGCACCAACAACCAGTGTATCAAAATAGAAAATAACTTTATTGATACAATGAAGCGTATGTCATTAAAATGTAGCCCCCAGATAGAGAGCGCTGGGACATCAGCAAACACGAAGCTGAAGTTGGTTTCTTATTCAGAAACTGGTGAATAAGAAACCAACTTTAGCTTCATAAGCAAATCCCTTCCAATTATATGTTAAGGTGAACCACCTACAGCCCCCCCCCCCCTCTCCAGTCAACTGCATGTTTATATATTATAAATCAACCAAAGATCACACAGGACGGGAGAAAAATAACAAAATGTAGACACAAAAGAATAGAGCACAATAATAGCAAAATGCCCCCCCACTCAGTATATAAACCATACAAAAACAGGGGACAAAGGAGCAGTAAAGTCAACACAAATACAGTATCTCACAAAAGTCAGTACACCCCTCATGGCACATGCGCAGATGACAACATGATTAGAAGAAAGCAGTGCGCATACGCAACATACAAAATTCAAACGCCAACAAAAACAAAGAACAGGTGCATGCCCAGAATCAAATGGGGTCGACTGTCTCAAATAGACACAGGATGCATATGCGAATAACAACTTGATTGGAAAAGGCAGTGCGCATGCGCAAGATACAAAAAGCTGACGCCGATAAATACAAAGAACAGGTGTATGCCCAGAATCAAATGGGGTCGACTGTGCCGAATAGACACATGGCGCATGTGCGAATGACAACTTGATTAGAAAAAGGCAGTGCGCATGCGCAAGATACAAAAAGCTGACGCCGATAAATACAAAGAACAGGTGCCTGCCCAGAATCAAATGGGGTCGACTGTCTCGAATAGACACAGGGTGCATACGCGAATAACAACTTGATTGGAAAAAGGCAGTGCGCATGCGCAAGATACAAAAAGCTGACGCCGATAAATACAAAGAACAGGTGCCTGCCAGGAAGCAAGTGAAGGTGACTGAGTAGACACATGGAGCATGTGCGAATGACAGCTTGATTAGAAGAAAGTAGCGCACGCGCTAGTTACAAAAGGTAAATCAAACGAACAAATACAAAGAACAAACGCATGCCCAGAAGCAAATGGTGACATCGTGCCGAATAGAACAAGGGCAGTGTGGGGATGACAACGCAATGGAAAATAGCAGTGCGCATGCACAAGATACAAAATACAACTGCTTATTTAAAGAACATGCTAAAGCAAGTGAAAGGTGACTGGGGTAGACATGGAGCATGTGCGAATGACAGCTTGATTAGAAGAAAGTAGCGCACGCGCTAGTTACAAAAGGTAAATGCAGATAAATACAAAGAACAAACGCATGCCCAGAAGCAAATGAGGACATCGGTGCCGAATAGAAACAAGGCGCAGTTTTGGATTGAAAACCGCGAAGGGAAAAATAAGCAGTGCGCATGCGCAAGATACAAAATACAAATGCTTATTTAAGTACAAAGAACAGACGCATGCTCAGATAATAATGAATTGACGCACGCATAGACAAAGTTGA
Source organism: Phyllomedusa bahiana (assembly GCA_025379985.1). Taxonomy (NCBI): domain Eukaryota; kingdom Metazoa; phylum Chordata; class Amphibia; order Anura; family Hylidae; genus Phyllomedusa; species Phyllomedusa bahiana. Next base: position 39,535 of record JAODAL010010187.1, on the reverse strand, counting down.
GGTGTGATGAGTAAAACGCATGCGTCAGACACAAATAAGTCTTGGTTCATATATCCAATCGGAGGTTCATATATGGCACATATATCCAATCGGAGGTTTGGAACCTGTGTCACATGTTCCGCCAGGAATGATGGGAAAAACAGGGCAGCAAGTTGCATTAGTTTTTCAGTCTAAACACCACGACGGAAACCTGACTGATCCATTGAAGTCCATAGGGTCCGTCAGGCGGCGTGGTGTCTGTTGTGAAATGGATCCTTCCGTTTTCTCCAATGCGACGAACATTCCGAACGGAACCTGATGTTTCTCCGGCCCAAGGATAACTTGTAACAGGTGGCGAGCGATACAGAAGCGGCAGAACCAAAGATAAGTGACCGACCTGGGGAGGAGTGAAAATGAGAGTGCATACAAAAAGGAAAATATAAACCAAGGGTCTGTATGTGGTTCTCTTTGTCTAAGGCCAGGTCCACACGGCTTATTTTGGGACGTATTTTAGCTGAAATACGTCCCAGTCATTACGGTAATCCACAATTGTCACAGAGAACTATGGACTACGTCTCCTCTCCCCGTTCTTACAATACGGCGAGCGGGGAGAGAAGTGACATGTCAATTATTCGCGGCGAAAATAATGAATGTCTATGGGGCCGGCGTCCCGCAATTAAGCCGTGTGAACCTAGCCTTATACTTGGAGGGGATCTGCTTGCGTCTTCTCAGCGCTCTCTTTCTGGGCGCTGCTTTTTAATTCTTTCCATGACATACGCGGCTTCATTCTTTTTTGATACGTTTGCTGTTGGTGTGCGCCGTCTGTATCCTCTGTCGTCTCGTATTTCTCACGTGTGTATGAGACGATCGGCAGCGGCCAGTCTTCATCTTATTCTGTATTGGTTGTTGTGCCTGTCTTAGAATGTGAGCCCAGCCCTAGGCTCAGTATGTACCACGTTTCTGGACTTCATATAATATACATGCAACCTTGTATATATGAAACGGATGACTCTGATGGATGCCAAGGAGGGGCGTCCTTTACCCATTGTAAAAAAAAAAAAGAATACATTAACATATTCTTTTTTTTTTTGTAACATTGCATAGAATAATGGAAATTCCTACGCTTGTGGCCTCCTTCACGCCATTTCATTCCGTAAATACATTTAGGGCGGCATGTATGAAATTTGGCATTTAAACTCTATAAATCAGGCGCGTTCTAGCGCTAGGATGACACTTCTAGCTCAGGTAAACCACTTTGAAAGTGCTCTACCTGCTCTTTCAGCAATGCACCTAGAATTGCCGTACAGAAGCTATAAATCTATAGCTTCATACAGTTGTAGTGTGCCCCTCCTCCAGCACGCCCCCCCAAAATCGGGCAGAATACAAAGTGCCGCTTGCGCTCTGTAATGCACCTGATACAGGTGTACAGGCTATGTAAAAATATAGCAAACGGGGCTACGCCAGTTCTCTGCATGTCACCCTTTTAGTGTATAGGTCCGGAGCTTTCGCCATACACTGAGCCCCAGCATGGCCTTCTCTCTGTGCTTTTGTTTATGAGCCTGACAACCTGTTCCCACAGTGAGAACATTCTCCACTTCTGCTTTACAACTGCATTTACGATACATTAATCACCTGTCTGTAGGCGAAGGTTCGGCACAGTAAAATTAGATTTGTACCCAAACCCTTAGGTGTCGGTTTTTGCTTTAACCAGTTCCTGGCTGGGCTGATTACCCCTCTTCCTGACTAAGCACATCTTCCTTTCTGTAGCACATGCCAGTTTGAATGCTATAGCGCTTTCCTGCACGTTCCTGCACTTGGTTTTTATACTTATTTTTTTTCAGGGTTTCTTATTTGACATTACATTATGCTTTATTTTTAACAAGGTATTATGGGAAGATAGCTGAACGCTCTAGCGCCCTCTATTGGATGTAACCAATAGATCTATTTCTAAAGTTGCTATTGACATGAAATTCTCCCCAGATGTCGTTTTCAACATCTAATCCACAGAGGCAAAGGGATCAAACCACAGATGCCCATAAATGATGTGTAATAATGAGAAATGACCCAGGGAAAAGTATTGAACGCGCTTCCTGAAATGTATGTAATACTTAGTACAGAAGCCTTTGTTGGTGCTGACGCCTCCTGTATGGAGAAACTAGTCGCCTGCATTGCTCAGGGGGGATAACGGCCCTTTCTTTCACATCCGAAAGCTTCCATGGGCTCCTTCTATGGTCTCTGAGCTTCAGTTCCTTCCATAGATTTTCTATTGGATTCAGCTCCGGTGATCGGTTTGGTCATTTCAGCAGCTTTATTTTCTTTCTCTGACACCAATTAAGCTTTCCATGGCCGAGTGTTTGGGATCATTGTCTTGCTGAAATGTCCACCCTCATTTCATCTCCATCCTCCTGGTAGATGCAGCAGATTTGTGTTAGGAATGTCTTGCTACATTTGACCGTTCATTCTTTCCTCAATTTTATGAAGTTTGCTAGGACCGTCTGCTGCAGCCCCCACCATGATGTTGCCCCCTCCACACTGCACTGTTGGAGTGTTTTGGGTGATAAATGGCGCCTTTTAGCCTCCAAACATAGTATTATGGCATCCAAATAGCTCAATATTGGTATCATCTGACCGGGCTATATCCTCCCAATATTTCACAGGCTTATCTAAATGTTGTTACGGTAAGCAAACTTTAAACACACTTGAACATGTTTTTTATTCGGCAATAGTCTTGCTTGTTGAGTATGCATAAAGGGCCATGGAGGGGGAGTGTGGATATTGGCCATGGAGGGGGAGCGTGCATATGGGCCATGGAAGGAGAGCGTGCATACGGGCCATGGAGGGGGAGCGTGCATACGGGCCATGGAGGGGGAGCGTGCATACGGGCCATGGAGGGGGAGCGTGTCTAGGGCCATGGAGGGTGAGCGTGCATACGGGCCATGGAGGGGAGCGTGCATACGGGCCATGGAGGGGGAGCATGCATACCGGCCATGGAGGGGGAGCGTGCATATGGGCCATGGAGGGAGAGCGTGCATACGGGCCATGGAGGGGGAGCATGCATACGGGCCATGGAGGGGGAGGTGCATAGGGCCTTTGGAGGGGGAGCGTGCTACGGGCCATGGGGGGAAAGGGGCGTGCTAACGGGAAATGGAGGGGGAGCTTTGCATACGGACCATGGAGGGGGAGCGTGTCTCGGGCCATGGAGGGGGAGCGTGCATATGGGCCATGGAGGGGGAGCGTGCATACGGGCCATGGAGGGGGAGCGTGCATACGGGCCATGGAGGGTGAGTGCTTATTGTTGTACCTGTTGATTCCAGGTCTTTCTGTAGCTCTCCACAGGTCGTCTTTGGCTCTTAGAAAACTCTTCTGATAATTCTTTTTACTCCTCTGCCTGAAGTTTTGCGGAGAGCACCTGGTTGTGGCCATTTTATGGTGAAATTATATTCTTTCCACTTCTGGATTATGGAAGTGCTCATTGCAACCTTCTGTAAATCTCCTGTAACCAATGCCATCAGTATGTTTTGCTACAGTAAAGTTGGGAAGGTCTTGAGACAGCTCACTGGTTTTACTCATCATGAGATGTTTCTTGTGTGGCACCTTGGTAATAAGATACTTCTTTAGAGGCCATCAGTTGAACCAGCTGATATTATTTTTCACTAAGTGACGGGATTGCTTTCTAATTACTGACAGCTGGTGTCAGGAATTTCCATGGCTTTTTGCAACTCTCTCTTTCTTCATGTGCTCAATACTTTTTCCCTGTGTCATTTCTCATTTTTACACAGAACTTCATTTACAGCTCTCTGTGGATTGATTTCTTCATCTGTGTGCATCGGATGGATTGTTACCGACATCTGGTGAAAATTTCGGGCCACATGTATGAATCCCGCTGGGTCGGGGCGCACCTTTCCGCCAGTTTTCCGGCGGAATCTGCGCCTGATTTTTGTCGGGGCCGGGGCGCGCTCATACATAGCATGTAAAGTCCGCCGCGCCTCGCCAGTGTTTTAGGCGCAGTGCAGTCCGAGGCGCAGTGCGGGGCTGCGCCTATGATTCGGCGCCGGAGGTAGTGCACTCATACATGCGGGGAAAAGTCCGCCGCGCCTGGCCAGTGTGTGGGGTGCAGTACGGGGACCGAGGCGCAGTGCGGGGCTGCGCCTAAGATTCGCCGCCGGAGGTAGCGCACTCATACATGCGGGGAAAAGTTCCCTGCGCCTCGCCAGTGTGTGGGGGGCACAGTGCGGGGACATGGGCGCAGTGCGGGGATTAGGCGCCGTGGGGGGACTGGCCGAAAAAACATTCCGATCGGCAGGCTGGACAGCGAAAAAACATCCCCACATTGGGTGCGGAGTAGAATCAAAAACCCGGTTTTTAAAGGGTTCAACTTTCCGGGAAAAAGCTAAAAACCAAAAAAATAAAAAAATACATAAAACAAAATCATTTTTCCAATATCCTAATTCAAAAATAGGTATTGAAAATTCCCGGGAATACAGTAATTCAAATTCGAAAGCTATTCTGATTGGTCGGCATAAAGGGGAAAATCGAATAGGACGACAGTAAACCCTTTAAAAACCAATGGGAATTTTAGACCAATCAAATCCACGGGGGGATAGTTATTTTTATTATTATTATTATGTTTATTTTGGAGGCCCTTTTGCCCAAAATACAGTAAAAAATGTGAAAAAGCTGTTTGGGTTAAGCTCCCGGGGGACTTGGCTAGCTTAGCCAATCAAATGGGGCCGACAGGGCCCATTCTAACCTATGAAGGAGTTTTTTAACCAATGAAGGGGCGACAAAGTCCCTTTATACCTAGGAGAATTTTGGACCAATCAAAATCAAGGGGGGACAGTTCAAAATACAGTAAAAAGCAAAAAGAGCTGTTTGGGGCTGAGCTGGGGTGGCTTGGATACCCAGCCAATCAGAGTGCGAGCTACTTCTCCCATTGTAGTCTATGGAGAGAGGGGCGCTTGAAATCTCGGCCTCACCCCGGTGCGGCATGGAATTAAAAAAATATCATTTTTTTAAAGTGTAAAACTTATCAGATAAAGAGCCAAACCCTTCTTTCAAATAAAGAGTTTAAATCCCGAACAAGGTTTGCGCGAGACGGCGACAAAGGGAAATTTGAAATAGAGAGAATTCCCGGGAAAATACAGTAATTCAAATTTTTAAAAGCATTCTCTTTGGGGGGGATAAACCACCCAATCAAAATAGGACGACAAGTCCAATTAAACCTATGGAGAAGAATTGCCAATCAGAATAGGACGACAATGCCCCCATTATACCTAGGAAAAAAAATTGACCATATATTCCAAGGGGGACTTCAAAATACAGAAAAAATGAAGAAACGAGTGTTTGGGTTGAAGGGGCGGGGGCCGGCCAGCTTACCCAAATCAGGGCGCGAGCACTTTTTCATAGAGTTCTATGGGGAAAAGAAATTCTGAGTGCGCTCTTGTTTTGGCTAAGTTAAAAGAGGCCCGTTATTTGGCCAAGGGGAAGGGAGCGACGCCCCTATGGGTTTTCTATAAAATAAAAATAAAAACTGTCCCGGGCGAAATCAAATTATAAGACTAAGAAGGGGCCCCGATGTGTATATAAAATGAATAAAATATGGGGGAGTGAAAAAAAAAATTAAATCAAAAAATCTGTTTATTTCTTTATTTTTTTCCCCCATACTTTTGACCCTTGGCTAACGAAAAAAAAGAAAAAAACATATTTTTTTGATTTAATTTTTTTTTTTTTTCCACCCCCCATATTTATTTTCATTTTATATAAATCGGGACACTTCTTTTAGTTTTAAAATTTGTTTTTGGCCTGTCATTGATTTCAGATTGCATTAGAAAACCCATGGGACGTCGCTCGCTCTCCCTTTGGGCCAAAAAGGGCGCCTTTTTTTAACTTAGCCAATCAAGAGTCGCTCAGAATTTCTTTTTCCCCCATAAAAACTCTATGAAAAGTAGCTCGCGCTCTGATTGGCTAAGCTGGACGAGCCCCCCCCCCCGCTTAAACAATCGCTTTTTCGATTTTTACTGTATTTTGAACTGTCCTGCCTTTAAATATGATGGTTTTTTTTCCCATAGGATAAAATGGGACTTGTCTCTATTTGTTTGGGTTTAATTCCCCTAATAGGTTTTTTAATGGGAATTGGTCCTATTCGATTGGTGGTTTATGCCGACCATAAATAGCTTAAAACAATTTGAATTACTGTTTTTTCCCCACGTTCTATTGCAATTCCCATGTCCCTTTCGGGAAAAAAACGGTTTTTCGGGTTTTTAACTGCTTTTTTTGTAAAGAAGGGTTGGCTTTTTATCTGAAAATGTTTTACATTTAATAAAAAAATTTTTTTGTTTAATACTTCATGCCGCCGGCGCTGAGGCCGGATTTTTCAGTGCGCCCTCTCTCCATAGATTAATGGGGAAGTAGCTCGCGCTCTGATTGGCTGGGATACCGCACCCGCAGCTCAGCCCAAAAGCTCTTTTTTGTCTTTTTTTCGTATTTTGAATTTCCCCCGGGATTTGATTGGTTAAAATTCTCCATAGACTAAAATGGGGCTTTGTCGCTCCATTCTGATTGGCTGGGGTAGCCAAGCCCCCGCTAGCTCAGCCAATCAGCCTTTTCTGTCTTTTTACTGTATTTTTAATCAATGAGAATAGCTTTCAGAATTTAATTCTGATTTCCCCGGGAATTTCCCCAAAACCGAATTCTTGATATTGGCGTTTTAGAGTTTTTGGGAAAATGTTTTTTTTTAAATTTTGTTTATTTTTTAGTTAGCTTTTTCGACCTGTTTTCGCCTTTTTAAAAGGGGTTTTTTCGGAATCTATCCCGTGCACGGAGCGGGGGCCGAGATTTCTGCGCGATTTTCTATCGCTTCCTTGCAGTTCGGATCTGTTACTTCGCCCCTGCGGAGGATTTAGACCAAAAAAAAAACCAGGGCTGCCTGTGGAGTCCCAGCGCTGCAAGCGCCTCGTTTGCCCACCGCCATCGTACATGCCTGGAGATCGAGCGGCCGCGTCCCGCCCCGGAAAAAGCCTACCCGCTACCACACCGGCCCCTGCCCGCCCCCTTATCGGGGCGCAGTGAAATGGCGCCCTGCGCCCAAAAAACTGATCCCTGCTGACAGGGGGATTCGGGCGGGGGGGCCCGTATACCCAAAAAACGGGCGAAAACCCGCATAATGTCGCCCTTCATGTCTATAGCACCTTCAGATATACAGTTGAAACCAGAAATTTGCATATACTATAAAAAAAGATACATATGCATGTTTTTCTCACTATCTGACATAAAATCACAGAAATCACAGAATAAATTATTAATACTTGTCAAATGCCAGAAAAATGAGAGAGAGAATATTTAAGGCATTTTTTATTACTTTCTGCAAAGTCAGCAGTTTCCATACACTCGGATTACTCTGCCTTTAAACAATTTGGGGCCGCCCATATATGAGGTCAGGTTTTGGAATTTGGTTTATTTGCAAATCGAGTTTATTACAATCACACCTTGGATGTATTTTTAAATTTTCACCCGAAACCCCTGTTCTGTGTGAAATATGGGAAATTTTTAAAGAAATTTAGCCCAAAATATCAGGATTTGAATTGCGGACTTTACAATTTGGATATCCTTGGGGGGGAATTTCCCAAAACCCGAAGTGGGGGGTTTTTATCATAAAAAAATTATAACAAGTACAAACAAAATGGGAATGTCGGCCAAAATACCGCTCAGGAAAGGGGGGGTTTGTGTCTCAGAGATGAAGGCTTGGGTCCGCTGTCAGAAACAAAACCCAGAAAAAGCAAAAACCTTGTGAAAATGTGGTGGAAGTGGAAGGTTGGTCATTATCCAAGTTAAAAAAAAACTGATCAAAAAGGGCTGAAAAGGGCCCCTTTCAGGAAAAGCCATTACTCAAAAGAAACATAAAAAGCCGGAATCATTTTGCGAATGCAAAGAAAAAAGACCTACATTTCTGGAGACATGTCCCGTGGTCTGATGAAAAATTTTTCCTTGTTATTTGGGAAAAAGGAGAGCTTGGGAAACTAAGAAACCATTCTAACTTGAAAAACCGGGGGGGGGCGCGCTTTGGGGGTTGTTTTGCTGCAGGAGGGACTGGTGCACTTCATAAAATGATTGATGAGAGGAAAGAAGTTTGTGGCAATACGAAGAACTCTCAAGACATCGCAGGAAGTTACAGCTTGGGCGGAAATGGGTCTTCCAATGGACAAAAGACCCAAGCACTGCCAAATGGTTACAAAAGGGGTTAAAGGGGAAGCAAATCAATGTTCTGGGGCGGCCATACAAAGCCTGATCCAATTATGGAAATTTTTTGGGAAAGCTTTAAAAGCCCGGTGGACAAGACGACCTCCAACATGGCTCAGTTACACCCGTTCTGTCAGGGGGAAGGGGCCAAAATTTCCCACCAAATATTGTGAGAAAACTTCTGGAAGGGTCCAAAAGTTTGAACCCAAGTCCCACAGTTTAAGGGCAAAGCCACCCAAAAACTAAGAAATGGATGGAAACTTCTGATTTGCAGAAACAATAAAAAATGTCTTAAAAAATTTTCTCTCTATTTTTCTGCATTTGGGGGGTAGAAAAAATTGGTTCCCAATTGCCTAAAAAGGGGAAGGTTTTTTTTCTGATTTTTATGTCAGAGAGTGAGAAAAACCTGCGCTGGGGCTTTAATAAGAGTTGGGGAAAATTTGGTTTAATGTTATTTACTTGGGGATTGGGGCGTGTTCAATATTTTTCACACACCCTTTTTTTGAAAATCTATTGGGTTTTGGAAACCATCACAACTGGTGAAATTGTGCAGGATTTTAAGAAGGGGTTTTGTTTTTTAAAAATTTTTAATGCATATGGCTGATGCTTCGAGATGACTTCTTGTGTCTGGCAATAGACTTTATGCACAATGGCAATCACACTGTGGTCGCAGGACATCACAGCGCTGTATCACATGCAATGCTGCCTAAAGGGGGCACATGAAATCCAGCCCAAGGTGACCTGAGATAATCTTTTTCCTATTAGTTGCATATATTCCAGGCAGGGAAGAGGTTAAAAAGGTAACTGCAGAATCCAGACGCACATATGTCACCTGCAGATGACTTTGTTCTCCCCTCCCCCGTCCGCCAGTCAGCCGCTCTGTCAGTTTTACCTAAAGCAAAAAAAAACCTCTCTGTTAATTATTCATTCTTAAACAAAGGACATAATAACCTGTTGTCTCTAATCACCTGATAACGTGGGATGGAGAAGCGCCCGGATCCCGGCGGCTGCACCTGACTGCGCCATTCCTGGGAAGAGTCCGTCATCAATGACTGTATTTTTTTCCATTGCACAGATGGGGATGGATCCTACTTACACCATGTTCTAGAGACTCATAGACGGCAAATGATAATTCTTTTATGTTTTACGACTTCAGGTTATTTTGGAGAATTACGCAGAGAGATTACAGAAAGTAGAAATACCTATTACGACCACAGGGGGCGACACAGAGTCTCTACATTCATTCTGTATATTGTAAAGTGTACTGGGCAGGAACCGCATACATTCCCCCTGCCATAAGCAGGGGGGCAACTGAAATCCATGGGGCCCCATAGCAAACTGAGATAGGCACCTATTACCTGATGAAAGGAATCCGAAACAGCTTCATAAGTATCAATTATATAAGACTATTATCCATACCTCTAGTATCAAAGAACACAAATAGTAGTTACAGATAGTAGAAAGCAAACCAGTTTGTTACTCCCTATAAAAAGGTACAATGTTTTTGGACTTAAAGGGGTCGTCTCGCTACAAGGATCGCTGCTTTATATGTTAAAGATCTTGCAAAAACAAGTCACTTTGCAACATGTGTCCATTAGCAATCTCCTACCTATTCCTAGATATCCCCTCTTGTATGGGCTGCATCAGCTCCTCAGGTCGCTATAGCTACAGACCTGTTCAATCTCTCATGATAGGCTGCCAGCACTGGTCACTATAGCTACAGACCTGTTCCATCTCTCCTGATAGGCTGCCAGCACTAGTTGCTATAGCTACAGACCTGTTCAGTCTCTCCTGATAGGCTGCCAGCACTGGTCACTATAGCTACAGACAGGACCGGGACAAGGCATTTTGGTGCCCTTGGCAAATACAGCCAATGGCGCCCCCGCCCCCATCACTCCCCCAAAAATGCCCCCCCCCACCCACACACACCAAGTCCGCTCACCCCTGCGCCAGGTCCTGTCACTAATTTTCTGCGTATCCCACATAGCTCCCGTCCATCTCCTCAGCAGTCACTGCACAATGAAAATCAGCCCTGACAAATTTGCTTTTTCAAAATCGCTCCCCTCCGTATGACAGTGTAATACCCCTAAATAACAGTCACCAAATAATCCACCGATACATGGAGCAAATCTACCGGACGAATGATTGTTACTAAAAACCCTCCTACAAAACCAAGACCCATACAATTACTCTAGCTCAATAATTCTGCCAGACCTCGACCGAACGCAACCCCCACATGTGACATCAGCTGTACACAGGTCTGATTACATATACCACCGCCATACAGTGACCAGATAGTGGTAGATACTAGTTGTATGTAGACGCTCTGCAGAAATATAAGTGATTAACTGCAGTTACATTTAGTGACTCACAGGAGACGTCTTTTCTGATCAGCGGCGTTCGCTTTCCCTTTTCTTCTCCACCCGGTTTCCACCCTTCATGCTGATTGCTCCCGGCCAATACTCGTCCCTGTAGATTTGGACACAAATATCTTAGAATCCTCACATTTCCAGTAACTCCTTAATTATAGGTATATAAGTCCCTCAGTTAGATAGGTACATAAATATGCCCTCTCAGTCAGGCAGGTATATGTAATTGTCCCCCTTTGACAGGTAGGTAAAATAAATTAGGGCACTCAGGCAGGTATATAGATACATGGGGCACTCTCAGGCAGGTATATAGATATAGGGTCATCTCGGCGGTTTGACATGGGTCCTTCAGGCAGGTATATAGATATAGGGGCACTCTCAGCGGTTATTGATATACGGCACTCCGGCAGGTATATAGGGGCACTCAGGCAGGTTATATAGCTATAGGGGCTCAGGCAGGTATATAGCTAGGGGCCACAGGCAGGCATATGGGGCCACAGGCAGGCGTATGGGGGCTAAGGCAGGTGTATAGGGGCCAAAGGCAAGTATATAGGGGCCACAGGAAAGCATATAGGGGCAACAGGCAGGCGTATGGGGCCACAGGCAGGCATATGGGGGGCCACAGGCAGGTGTATAGGGGCCACAGGCAGGAGTATAGGGCCACAGGCAGACGTATGGGGGCTCAGGCAGGCGTATTAGGGGGCCCTAGGCAGGCGTATAGGGGCCACAGGCCAGGCGTATGAGCCCAGCAGGGATTAGGGACCACAGGCAGGCTGTAGGGGACAGGCAAGCGTATGGGGCCACAGGCAGGCGTTTGGGGCCACAGGCAGGCGTTAAGGGGCCACAGGCAGGCGTATGGGGCCACAGGCAGGCGTATGGGGGCTCAGGCAGGCGTATGGGGCCACAGGCAGGCGTATGGGGACCACAGGTAGGCGTATGGGGGCCACAGGCAGGCGAATGGGGGCCACAGGCTGGCAAAAACAACAACATTAATACTCACCTTACCTGCTTTCTGGCCGCGCGCGCCTCTTCTGTCCCCTTCAGTCCCGCGCTCCTCTGGCGCTCCTCGGGTGCACGGCCTATGACGCGCTGTGCGCCCAAGGAGAGGCAGCGTCGCGACGTCATCACTTCCTCGCGACGCTGCCAGCTGAGCCGCACGGGGCCGCGGCGGCCGGTCCTCAGCGCTATGAGGACCCGGCGGCCCCGCTGTGTCGGCCCTGCAGCTCACCGGAGGATCCAGCGATCCTCCGGTGAGCGGGTCCGACACTGTCTGTGGGGCAGGGAGGGCTCGCTCTCTGCTCCGCAGAAGCGCTCAAAGAGACCGCCGGTGCTTCAGGCCCACGGCAGCGGCCTGAGCCGGCGAGGTTCGGGGCCCCCGGGACTGCGCCCCCTAAGTGCGGGCCCAGAGTAGGTGCCCTAGGCGATCGCCTACCTCTGCCTACCCGTCGTCCCGCCTCTGGCTACAGACCTGTTTAATCTCTCCTGATAGGCTGCCAGCACTGGTCGCTATAGCTCAACCTGTTTAGTCTCTCTGATAGGCTGAAAACTGGTTGCTTTAGTTTACAGACCTGGCTTCTCTGGCAGCCAGTAGAAGCCAGTAAACACGCCCTTGAATTCAAAATGAAACCAAGAAAACAGGACTGAGGTGAGATGAATCAGTGTAGTGAGACAACCCCTTTAAGTTGGCCCCCTCAACCCCTGGGCCCCATAGGAGCTGCTATGGCTATAACCAAACACCTGCCTCATATTGTATACATCACCCTCCTCAATGTCTGGACTCCTTAAAACATCTGAAGAGTCCTGTGGTATCGGCAGCAGATCCTGTAAGTTGCTCGGTGCGGCCTCCATGGTTGGGACTTGTTCTCCAGCTCATCCCATAGATCGGGTTGAGATCTGGGGTATTTGGAGGCCGAGTCACCACCTTCATCTCTTTGACATGTTCCTCAGTTTTGGAGTGTGGCCCCGGGGGGCATTATCCTGCTGACGGGGTCCCTGGAATTGTCCCGCTGTCATAAAGGGGGGACTTGGTCTGTACAATGTTAGAAAGGCGGTAGGTGTCACAGACACCAGCAGAACATTGCCCATCACACTACCTCCACCATCTTGTCTTCTTCCCATGATGCATTCTGGTGCCATCTACTGCCCAGGTGAGTGACGCACACACACCTGGGCGTCCACATGATGCAAGGTCCTTCCAGCAGAACACTGCCCATCACCCCCGCCATCTTGTCTTCTACCCATGATGCATTCTGGTGCCATCTTCTCCCCAGGTAAGTGATGCACCCAGCCGTCCAAATGATGCAAAGTCCCTCCAGCAGAACACTGCCCATCACCCCCGCCATCTTGTCTTCTACCCATGATGCATTCTGGTGCCATCTTCTCCCCAGGTAAGTGACACACCCAGCCGTCCAAATGATGCAAAGTCCCTCCAGCAGAACACTGCCCATCACCCCCGCCATCTTGTCTTCTACCCATGATGCATTCTGGTGCAATCTTCTACCCCAGGTATCATGGATGCACCTGGCCGTGCTTTCACATCTTTCCGTGATTCCGTGATTCTACTCCATTGCCTCCAGTTTCTAGATTTCTCCGTGCCCTTGTAAGTACTTTTGAGGGTGGACAGGGGTTGGTATGGGCCCTGTGACAAGTCAGTGGCTCCAACGGCCCCAGACATAGCAAGTTGTGATGTCCTGGGTGTCCTCACACCTATCATAGCCAGCATGAATCGCCATGTAGCCCTCTTGTGGGATACAGACCAGATGCTAGGCGCTCATTCCCCCGCCACTCCATAGGGGAGCTCGGGGGGTGGGATAGGGTGCGAAACTATTTTATAGCAGGAACACCCCACAAGACCTGGCATTTTGGAGATACCATGCGCCGGTCACTTTCCCATGAATTAAAGGGGTTTTCTCACTACATTGATTCATCTCACCTCAGTTCTGTTCTCTTGGTTTCTTATTGAATTCAGGGCCGTGTTTACTGACTTCTACTAGGCTGCAGTAGAAGCCAGGTCTGTAGCTATAGCAACCAGTGCTGACAGCCTATCATGAGAGATCAAACAGGTCTGTAGCTATGGCAACCAGCGCTGGCAGCCTATCAGGAGACATCAAACAGGTCTTTAGCTATAGAAACCATTGCTGGAAGCCTAACAGGATAGTATTGAACAGTCTGTACTATACGCAACCAGTGCTTGACAGCCTATAAGGAGACATCAACAGGTCTGAACTATAAGCAGTCCAAGTGCTGTAAGCCCTAACAGGAAGATGATTGAACAGGTCTGTATCTATAGTGACACTCAGGAGCTGATGCCGCCCATACAGAGTGGATATCTAGAATAGGTAGACACTGTTAATGGACACATTTGCAAAGTGACTTTGTATTTGCATGGATCTATAACATAAAAAGCGTAAAAACAAACCTTGTAGTGAGACGACCCCTTTAACCGTGTAGAACCGCCAGGTGGTGTTATCTATGCCACCTTTTCTTCTCTATATTGTGTATCTAATTCTTTTAGGGACCAGGAGTGATGGGCGGTGGGTTTTTAGTATGGGAGGAATCCAGTGTAAACCCATTACAAACACAGGAAGAACCTTCAACCTTGATCAAAATGTAGATCTGCTTAAACTTAAACCCGAGAAATACACAACTATCCGACGCTGTCTTGACACAATGACACACAAGCCTCCTCTAAGATATAAAAAGTTTAGCAGGAGTCATTGTGTAGCCTGGGCCTTGTAGGGAGACAGTAAAAAGTCCTAGAATACACTGCGGATGAACTACAAGTCCCAGGAATTCCTTCTGCCAGCAGAGGTACTGCCTCATGTTCTCTGTATCTTGCAGTACCTGACCTGCTGCAAAGAGGAAACGATCAGGAGCTGAGCTGTAAGCGGAGGTCCCCTTTAGAGCATAATAAATTGCTCATGTTCATCGTGTGACCTTCATGTTGTTATTCCTGGGTCTTTATAACTAATTAATGACCTGATATAATTCGTATTTTCACTTCTCCTCACATAATTCATATCACAAATGCCTAAAAATAAAACCGCACTTGTTTGTTATCAGCGGCTGCAAAACAAACTACTGGGTCGTATTGACCGCGGAGGGACGGCCAGATGTTCCTTCTCAATCTGTACATAGAGATGACTGTGTCCAGGATTACCGAGATATCATATATGCCTCTGTCATTGACGCTGCAGCTAAATAAATGTTTGCACCTTAAGTTGATTGGCTGAGGATCCGCAGGGTTAGCTGTTCCTCACTCCATGGACCTCACCCTCCAGGTTACCCTAGAAACTAATCTTGCGTAGGAATAGGTCATATGGTGCTCAGCAAAACGATCAAGTTCCAGAGCGCTAAATGTGATGAGACATCCTCTGGTTATATATCTGCTTAAAGGGCAGCTCCAGTCATATGTCATATTAACAGTAATGCTGCAGAAAATACTAACTCATATGTACAGGAATATAACTACTATAATACTACCCCCTATGTACAAGAATATACTATAATACTGTCCCCTATGTACAAGAATATAACTACTATAATACTGCCCCCTATGTACAAGAAAATAGACAACTAAAATACTGCCCCTATGTACAGGAATCTAACTACTAGAATACTGCTCCCTATGTACAAGAGTATAACTACTATACTACTGCCTCCTATGTACAAGAATATAACTACTATAATACTGCCACTATGTACAAAATATAAACTACTATAGTCTGCTCCCAATGTACAAGAATATAACTACTATAATACTGCCCCCTATGTACAAGAATATATTCAACTATAATCTGTCCCCTATGATACAAGATAATAACTACTATAAAAATACTGCCCCTATACAGTAAAATAACCACTATAATTACTGCCTCTATGTACAAGGATATAACTACTGAATAACTGCCCCTAAGTACAAGAAAATAATTACTATAATACTGCCTCCTACCGTGCAAGACTATAAACTACTATATAATACGGCTCCCTATGTCAAGAATAAAACTACTAATAAACTGCTGCCTATGTACAAGAAATTATAAACTAAATAATACTGCCCCCTATTTACAAGATTATAAATAATATAATACTGCCCCCTATGAACCAGAATATAACCACTATAATAACTGCCTCCTAGGTGCAAGAATATAACTACTACTAATACTGCTCCGATGTACATAGAATAAAATAATAAATTACTGCACCCTATGGTTACATAGAATTATCAACTACTATAATACTCGCCCAATTACAAGAATATAACTACTATAATACTGTTCGCATAGTACAAAGAATATAACTAATATAATACTGCCACCTATATAAAAGAATATAACTACTATAATTACTGCCCCCTAAGTACAAGAATATAACTACTATAAACTGCCCCCCTATTTACAAGAATATAATTACTATAATATCTGCTCCTATTGTACAAGAATATAACTACTATTATACTGCCCCTATTTTTACAAGAATATAACTACTATAATACTGCTCCTATGTACCCAGAATATAACGACTATAATACGGCCCCCCTATGTACAAGAATATAACAACTCAAAATACTGCATCCTAATGAATAGAATATAACAACTATAATACTGTCCTATGTACAAGAATATAACTACTATACATACATCGCTCCTATGTACAAGTATATAACAGACAGATAATACTGCCCCACTACACAATAATATATCTACTATAATACTTTTCCCATGTTCCAAGAATATAACTACTATATACTGCCTCCTATGTGCAAGAATATAACTACTATAAACTGTCACCTCATGTACAGAGAATAATAACATAATATAATACTGCGCCCCAGCGATGATACCTAGATTAGTAACTACGATAATACTGGGCACTATGATGTACAAGAATATAACTACTATAATACGTCCATATGTCAAGAATATAACTACTATAATACTGCCACCTATATAAATGACATCTAATACTACTATAGATACTGCCCCCTTATGTACAAGAATAACTACTATAATACTGCCCCCTATGTACAAGAATATAAGTACTATATACTGCTCCAATGTACAAGAATATAACTACTATAATACTGCCCCCTTGTAAAAGATATATAACTACTATTATCTGCCCCAATGTTACAAAAATATAACTACTATAATACTGCCCTAGTACAAGAATAGTAATTGGATGGAAGCGCCTCAGGCTCCCCCCCCAAATCCACTCCCGTGTAGGTACCTCTCTCCTCTGTCGTGCCAATTTTTTTTTTGTGGGGGTTTTTTTTTTTTTTTTTCTGTTTTTTTTTGGGGTCATTTTTCATTTATCTTTGACTCTTTTTGACTTATGCTATTGTATGTAACCCTCGATTGTACAGCGCCCTGGAATCAATGGCGCTTTAAAAATAAATAATAATAATAATAATAATACTGCCCCCTATGTACAAGAATATAACTACTATAATACTGCATCCTATGCATAAGAATATAACTACTATAATACTGCTCCTATGTACAAGAATATAACTACTATAATACTGCTCCTATGTACAAGAATATAACTACTATAATACTGCCCCCTATGCACAAGAATTATCTACTATAATACTGTCCCCTATGTACAATAATATAACTCCAAAATACTGCCCTCCCTATGTAAAAGAATATAACCACTATAATACTGCCATCCTATGTGCAAGAAATAACTACTATAATACTGCTCCTATGTACAAGAATAATAACTAATATAATAGCCCCCTATGTACAAGAATATAAATAATATGAATATACTGCCGCCCTAATGTGGCAAGAATATACCACATAATACGCCTCCTTTGTGCAAAATATAACTACATAATACTGCCCTATGTACAAGAATATACTAAATATTAATACTGACCCTTATGTACAAACATTATAACGTGGGGCTGAGTAGTTTCGGGCCGATTGGTTGTGAGATATACTACATAATACTGTCCATTATGTACACGAATAAACCTACTATAATACTGCCACCTATATAAAAGAATAAACTACTAAATACTGCTCCTATTACAAGAATATAACTACTAAAATACTGTCCCCCTATGTACAAGAATATAACTGATATAATACTGCCCACCTATGTACAAGAATATAACTACTATAATACTGCCCCTATGCATAAGCATATAACTACTAGTAATACGTGCTCCTATGTACAAGAATATACACATACTATAATACTGCACCTATGTACCAAGAATATAACTACTATAATACTGCCCCCTATGCACAAGAATATAACTACTATAAATACTGCCTCTATTTACAGAGAATGGTAACTACTATAATACGGCCACCTATGTACAAGAATATTGCTACACATAATACTGCCCCTATGTACAAGAATAAACTACTATAATACTGCCACCCTATGTACAAGAATATTGCTACCATAAACTGCCTCCTATGGTACAAGAATATAACTACTATCATACAGCCTCCTATGAACAGAGAATATACCACTATAATACGCCTCCTATGAGAAAGAATATAACTACTATAATACTGCTCCTATTACATAGAATATAACTAAATAATACTGTCCATATGTACAAGAACATAAACTACTATAAATATTGCCCCATATGTACAAGAATATAAATACTATAATACTGTCCAATATGTTACAAGAATATAACTACTATAATACTGCCACCTATATAAAAGAAAATATAACTACTATAAACTACTTGCCCCCCTATGTACAAGAAAATAACTACTATAATACTGGCCTCCTGTGTACAAGTATAATAACAACTATAATACTGCTTCCTATGTACAAGAAATATAATTACTAAGATACTGCTCCTATGTACAAGAATATAACACTCAAAATACTGCCCCAATAGTACAAGAATATAACTGCGATAATACTGTCCACTATGTACAATAATATCACACTATAATTACTTTCTCCCTATGTACAAGAATATAACTACTATAATACAGGCTCTATGTCAAGGAATAAACTACTATAATACTTGTCCCCTATGTACAAGAATATAACTACTATTAATATTGCTTCTATTATATTATAAACTACTATAATATGCCCCCTATTGTACAAGAAATATAGCACTATAATAATGCCCCCTCAGTACAAGAATTAAGCTACTATAATACGCCCCTATGTACAAGAATATAACTACTATAATACTGCCGCCTATGTACAAGAATATCAACTACTAATAATTCTGCCTCCTATGTCCAATAGAATAAGAACTACTATAATACTGCTCCTATGTACGAAGAATCTAACTACTATAAAGACTGCTTCTATGTACAAGATATAACTACTATAATACTGCCCCTGTGTAGAAATATAAAACACCCCCTTACTATAATACTGCTCCTATGTACAAGTGAATATAACTACTATAATACTCTCGCATATGGGGGTAGGCAGGGGGGGGGGGGTGGGGGGGGGGTAATAGTACACACACACACAATACTACTGCGCCCTATGTACAAGAATATAACACTATATTACTGCCCCTAGGTACAAGAATATAACACTATAATAACGCTCCCATGTACAAGAATATAACTACTATAATACTGCCCCCTATGTACAAGAATATATCTACTATAATACTGTCCATATGTACAAGAATATAACTACTATAATACTGCAAAAAACAACAACAGTACTCCTATTATTATCCAGGCGGAGAAAGCCACTTCGATATATATTACCCAGTATCGTAAATCATAAGACAAAAACCACAGAGAATATCAATACCTTTGGCAAGAATAGGTAATATAAAAATATAACTTTTAATGAAAATTACTGATAAAACCTAACAATTCCCTAAAATTGCCATACCTACACACAGCCAAACGTGGGGAAATCCGCCCCAACAAAAAAGGGCGACCCACCAGGAACCTTACTAGAAACCCTATAAGTGCCCTAGTGATAGTACCATACCCACTACACCTGATTTCTACAACTACAGTGTTATGCACCTAGACTAAACACCGTCACCACACACAACGGGGGGTGAGACTATATATACACTAACCCGACCCGACGCGTTTCCCCCACCACCGATAGAGTGGTTCATCAGGGAACAAAAACTCTTCTAAAGTGCAACAGTACTATAAGGAATCTCGTAAGTAACCTAAATATATACAAACAATAAAAATACACGTTCCCGGACACACACACTAACAACCGGAGAGCGAGCGAGTGCAACAGACTATACATATACAATCGTGTGATACACTCACTCCTTATGGTATACTAGTTAGCGCCAAAGATAGGCCATCCTCACACTCAGAGATAGTCAGGACGACCAGTTCATGCTGGGCCTGATAGATGGTTCGAACCATTAACTGCCGCCTATGTACAAGATTATAACTATTATAATACTGCCTGCCTAGTACCAGAATATAACTACTATAGATACACATCGCACTATGTACAAGAATATAACTACTATAATACTGTTCCCTATTACAAGAATATTACTACTATAATACTGTCACCTATGTACAAGAATATAACATACTAAAATACTGCCCCATATGTACAAGATATTATAACTACCATATTACTGCCCTATGTACATAATATAACTACTATAATACTGCCGCAATGTACAAGAATATAACAACTATAATACTGCTCCTATTTATAGATTTATAGCTACTGTAAGTGCATTTTTATATTATTTGCTCCAGTTTTCAGGGAGTGGTGACGGGCGACGCTGCTCGTCAGTTCATGGTAATTATTTGTCCGTTTGTCCTTTCCTGTTGTAATCTGTGGGCTCTGCATTCGGAGGGGAAGGTTTCTGTAGAGAAGTTGCTCATGTTTGCCAGTTCTCTCCTTAGTGGGAGTTTGGCAGAACTGTGGCATCAGGAGGGGCCGCTATCATTGTATAAGATGGAACACAGCGGCAAATGGTGCAATTCATATGTGACGAAATCAACATTCACAAAGCATGTAATTTTATCCAAACCTTATGGGGATCGTCCCCTTTAAACATCACAATATAAACCTATTAGTAGTTGGGTGCACCATGCTTGTTGTATGGGTGGACTAAGTTTTGGGCTCAGACATGTTCTTATGATCTAAAGGTCCAGTTACCTCTATGTACTAAATAGTTGGAAAGTCAAATAATGGGTCCCTGGCTTTTCCACCCCCCCCCCCCGTCCCTTTAACCTCTGTGAGCAGTTTTCGCTGTGATGTCATTGCACTGGGATGATGACATCACTAGATGCAGCATGATGACCAGGAAACTTTGACCCTTGGGGTGACCCATGAGTTGCCCTTATATAACGCACCCTGGTGTGTAATACAAAAGACGGAAGCCACAAAGTATCATTAAAGATAAGTTTATTCCTTTCAGCATGGTGGTGGGAGCAGGCCGGTGGTCACCTCACGGCCAGGATGGGTACTTATATGGGGGGGGGGGGTGGTCCCTGGGGTCGGTTGCGGCTTCCTTATTAGTGGCCCCTGTGATCCTGCGTGGGGGGTATGGAGGGGAGTGTGAGAGTGTAGGAGCGGGGAGGGGGTGCTGTATTCGTTGTAGTTCCTGTATTCTCCATTGTGTCTGTCTCTCTCCAGCACATACTGGTAGCCTCTGTATCCAGGGAACTGGTATGCCACCCAACTGCAGAGAAGAGAGGAGCCAGGTAAGTGAGCAGGGAAGTGAGGGGGTAAGTAGGGGAGAAAGTAAGTCGGTTTTTATGAGAGGGGGATAAGTGAGCAGTAGTGAGGGTGAGTGAGAGTGTGACAGGGGGGGTAGTAAGGGGTAAGTAAGTGGTTATATGAGCAGGTAAGTGAGGGGTAAGTGAGTGGGTTTGTAAAGGGGGAAAGTAGAGGGAATAGGGGGGATTAGGCTGTGGAGATAAGAGCAGGTAAATGGGGGTATATGAGCAGGTAAGTGAGGGGTAAGTGAGTGGGTTTGGAAAGTGAGTAGGTAAGTGAGGGGGTATGTGAGAGGGTATATAAGGGGGTATATGAGCAGGTAAGTGAGGGGAAATATGAGCAGGTAAGTGATAGGGGTAAGTAAGTGGGTTTGTAAAGGGGGAAAGTGAGTAGGTAAGTGAGGGGGTAAGTGAGCGGGTAAATAAGGTGGTATATGAGCAGGTAAGTGATGCTGGTGAGTGGGTAACTGTGAGGGTAAGTGAGCAGTTATGTAAGGGGGTATGTGAGCATGTGAGTGAGGGGGTAAGTGAGCGGGTGTATGAGTGGTTATGTAAGGGGGTCAGTGAGGGGGTATATATGCGTGTATATGAGCAGGTAAGTGTGGGGGTAAGTGAGTGGGTTTGTAAAGGGGGAAAGTGAGTAGGTAAGTGAGGGGGTAAGTAGGCGGGTATAAGAGCAGGTAAATGGGGGTAAGTGAGCAGGTAAGTGAGGGGTAAGTTAGTGGGTTTGGAAAGTGAGTAGGTAAGTGAGGGGGTATGTGAGCGGGTATAGAAGGGGGTATATGAGCAGGTAAGTGATATGGGTAAGTAAGTGGGTTTGTAAAGGGGGAAAGTGAGTAGGTAAGTGAGCGGGTTAATAAGGTGGTATAGGAGCAGGTAAGTGATGCTGGTGAGTGGGTAACTGTGAGGTAATGTACAAGTCTGAGTGTAGTTGCAGCATTGTGGAGGGGTAGTGGGGGGGGGGGGAGGGGGGGGGGGGGGGGGGGGTAGTAAGGGGTCAGTGAGGGGGTAGATATGCGTGTATATGAGCAGGTAAGTGAGGGGGCAAGTATGTGGGTATGTGAGGTGGTAAGTGAGGTCCACAAGTAAGGAGCATAAGTTAAGATGAAGGAGATGAGAGGACAGATGCGAGGGGATGGTTAGTGAGTGTATGGCGGGGGGAGTGGGTTCAGTAAGGATCGGAGGGTGCGTTGGTAAAGCAAAGTCCTTATGTAGATGGGCGAGTGAGAGGATCAGCAGGTAAGAACAGCTGCAGGATGTGAGGAGAATGTAAAGAAAGTGGAAGGTAAAATATCATCACATCAAGCAGCCGCGAAACTAGCGCAGATCGACGCGACAGAACCCCGCACAGAGCATTTCAGAGGAGTATGCTGATCATGTTGAAATCTGTGTGCACTCAGAGCAAGTAAAATCTCTGTTATCTTCTGAACAAGGCAATATCAAAAGACCAATGCATTTGGAAAACGTCTTCATTTAATGTTCTCTACGTGCTGAAATCTAATCTTTGTAGTGAGACAACTCTTTAAAGGGGACCTGTGACCTCTCCTGACCAGTCTGTGATAGCAAATCACTGTGTTCCCTGTGAAATAACAATTCTGGAACCGCTCCACTGATGGAAAAATAAGACCTGGATCACACCTGCATCAGAGGTTTCATTCAGGACCTACATCACGGTGGTAGCCCCTCATCAGTGAAAAGGGTTTTCTCACCAAACCGAGCTTTTTACATGTAGGGAAAGGTAAATGAAGAATATTATTAAATACATTGCTGTTTTGATCTTGCTTTGTTCAGAAGATAGAGGAGATTTTATCTCCTCTTAGAGTATACAAGTTTATCTTGGTTACCGACCACCTCTCTCTGCTCTTTCTCTCATCTGAATGCACCAACTGCCCTCTCAGACCATGGTGAGTCACTACTTGCAGAGTCTTATCTCCAGAAGAGGAGCTTGTTTATCTAAGTTAATGACAAATTTTAACCCTTAGAGCTCTGTATTCTTTTGCACTCCAGATTGTAAACCTCCTGCAGTCATGTCACTGTAATAGGAATAGCAGAGCCGATATGTCACTCACTACTATAGAACCACCCACAGCCTGACGTGAAGTGTAGGGTCTGAGCTGGTGTAGCATTGCTCTGTAAAACAACATGGTGAGACAACCCCTTTAAGTGACAGACACCAACGGCGCCTAACGGACCCCACTGAAAACAACTTAGATTAGACAGTTTTATAATGTGCCACCTGTGTCTAAGTGTCGAAAAATCTGGTGCAGGTCTAGACTGTCTAGTCTAACGTTACACCTTATATAAGTTGGCTTACTTTGCGCCACTAACTGCAGCCAAACCTTGGTGCACGGTGTCACATGCTGAACCATGACCCCTTTCCATGAAGGCACCCCCCTTTACTGCATGAATTGCAGAAATTGTCTAAAAACTGTCTAAAACACATGATAAGTGAGGTGTGAAGCTGGGACAACATGATTGTTGCCGCCAAATGTGCTAGAATTCCCGCATCACTAGGGCCGTTCCCAACATAGACGTTATATCAATAGGAAAAGCCATCAAAGTCTGACATGTGCAGGCTCCACCTCTGGGCCCCGCAGCTATCTCGGGCATGACCCCCCAAAAGTGTTGGCTCAGAATGGAGAGCTGGTTGTACTTGTGCATTACTCTATTCTGTTCTATGCGAGTTCAGAGTCCAGAGGAGTGCTGTGTTCTCCATTCTGTTCTATGGGAGTTCCCAGTACAGGGGAGCGCTGTGTTCTTCATTCTGTTCTATGGGAGTTCCCAGTACAGGGAAGTGCTTTGTTCTCTCCATGCTGTTCTATGGGAGTTCCCAGTACAGGAGAGCGCTGTGTTCTCCATTCTGTTCTATGGGAGTTCCCAGTACAGGGGAGCACTGTGTTTTCTCCATTCCGTTCTATGGGAGTTCCAGTACAAGGGATTACGGTGTTCTCCATTCTGTTCTATGGGATTTCCCAGTACAGGGGAGCACTGTGTTCTCTCCATTCTGTTCTATGGGAGTTCCCAGGACAGAGGAGCGCAGTGTTCTCTCCATTCTGTTCTATGGGAGTTCCCAGTACAGGGGAGCGCTGTGTTCTCCATTCTGTTCTATGGGAGTTCCCAGTACAGAGGAGCGCAGTGTTCTCCATTGTGTTCTATGGGAGTTCCCAGTACAGGGGAGCGCTGTGTTCTCCATTCTGTTCTATGGGAGCTCCCAGTACAGAGGAGCGCAGTGTTCTCCATTGTGTTCTATGGAGTTTTCCCCGTACCGCGGAGCGCTGTGTTCTCCATTCTGTTTCTATAGGAGTTCCCAGTACAACGAGCACTGTGTTTTCCATTCTATTCTATGGGAGTTCCTAGTACAGGGGAGCGCTGTGTTCTCCATTCTGTTCTATGGGAGTTCCCAGTACAGGGGAGCGCTGTGTTCTCCATTCTGTTCTATGGGAGTTCCCGGTACAGCGGAGCGCTGCGTTCTCCATTCTGTTCTATGGGAGTTCCCAATACAGGGGGGCGCTGTGTTTTCCATTCTGTTCTATAGGAGTTCCCAGTACAGGGGAGCGCTGTGTTCTCCATTCTGTTCTATGGGAGTTTCCAGTACATGAGAGCACTGTGTTCTCCATTCTGTTCTATGGAAGTTCCCAGTACAGGGGAGCGCTGTGTTCTCCATTCTGTTCTATGGAAGTTCCCAGTACAGGGGAGCGCTGTGTTTTTCTCCGTTCTGTTCTATGGGAGTTCCCAGTACAGGGGAGCGCTGTGTTCTCTCCATTCTGTTCTATGGGAGTTCCCAGTACAGGGGAGCACTGTGTTCTCCATTTTGTTCTATGGGTGTTTCCAGTATAGGGGCGCCCTGTGTTCTCTCCATTCTGTTCTATGGGAGTTCCCAGTACAGGGGAGTGCTGTGTTCTCCATTCTGTTCAATGAGAGTGATGTGTTTGGCCGCCCTCAGAACTCCCATGGAAAAGAATAGAAAGTCATGAGCAAGGGCAACCAGCTCTCCACTCTGAGCCTACACTTTCAGGGACCCTTTCTTGAGATCGGTGTAGATCCCAGAGGTAGGGTAACTATCAGATTTAATATTCCATGGATCTGCCATCAACATCTATGGTGGGAACACCTCTTTAAGGTATCATTTCATTTATATAAATCAAACGCAAAAATGCATAGTTCTTGGGCAGAAAATAACTTAAAACAGTTACCACTTCTTGAAAGGTTAATAGGACGAGGAAGAAGATGATACTTACGCCCCAGAGTTGACCTTGATGGAAGCCACCTCTTTGGAGCACCAACCCATTGCCTGCAGGGAGGGGTAGTCGTCACACAGCTCGAACTTGCGGCCCTGGAAGTTCTCAGCTTCGTACATAGTCACTTTGCTGTCGCTGTGATTCTGTGATTTAAAAAAAATAAAAAATGTAATAATCCATATAGTTACCAAGAGAAGTGCGGATCCGAAGCTCACAGCTGGGAGACGCTCTGACACCATCACAGGTCTATGGGCTAAGGGTTAACTTACTGCGCATTTTACAGGTCGGAAAGACAGAAGATGTTCGGTTCTGTAGCCGCTGTTACCGCTCCATGCCTCAAAGCGAGGATAGTCACCCTTCTCGAGGATGAACTGCTGCCCCATGAATTCAGGATATTCAAATCCAACCCATCTGGTAAAAAGAAGAACACAGCTGAGTCAGTGAGATATAACCAGGCTACAGGAAACTCCATAGGAAAGCACTGATATTAAAGGGGACCTGTCTATCATATAACCCTATATATCACAGAGCTCAGCTCCTCTCCTCTATCATATAACCCTATATATCATAGAGCTCAGCTTCTCTCCTCTATCATATAACTCTATATATCACAGAGCTCAGCTCCTCTCCTCTATCATATAACCCTATATATCACAGAGCTCAGCTCCTCTCCTCTATCATATAACCCTATATATCACAGAGCTCAGCTCCTCTCCCTCTATCATATAACCCTATATATCACAGAGCTCAGCTTCTCTCCTCTATCATATAACCCTATATATCACAGAGCTCAGCTCCTCTCCTCTATCATATAACCCTATATATCACAGAGCTCAGCTCCTCTCCTCTATCATATAACCCTATATATCAGAGCTCAGCTCCTCTCCTCTATCATACTGTATAACCCTATATATCACAGAGCTCAGCTTCTCTCCTCTATCATACTGTATAACCCTATATATCACAGAGCTCAGCTTCTCTCCTCTATCATATAACCCTATATATCACAGAGCTCAGCTCCTCTCCCTCTATCATATAACCCTATATATCACAGAGCTCAGCTTCTCTCCTCTATCATATAACCCTATATATCACAGAGCTCAGCTCCTCTCCTCTATCATATAACCCTATATATCACAGAGCTCAGCTCCTCTCCTCTATCATATAACCCTATATATCACAAAGCTCAGCTCCTCTCCCTCTATCATATAACCCTATATATCACAGAGCTCAGCTTCTCTCCTCTATCATATAACCCTATATATCACAGAGCTCAGCTTCTCTCCTCTATCATATAACCCTATATATCACAGAGCTCAGCTCCTCTCCCTCTATCATATAACCCTATATATCACAGAGCTCAGCTCCTCTCCTCTATCATATAACCCTATATATCAGAGCTCAGCTCTCTCCTCTATCATATAACCCTATATATCACAGAGCTCAGCTCTCTCTCTCTATCACATAACCCTATATATCACAGAGCTCAGCTCCTCTCCTCTATCATATAACCCTATATATCACAGAGCTCAGCTTCTCTATCATATAACTCTATGTATCACATAGCTCAGTGTCTCTCCTTCTATCATATAGCCCTATATATTACAGAGCTCAGCTTCTCTCCTCTATCACATAACCCTATATATCACAGAGCTCAGCTTTTCTCCTCTATCATATAACCCTATATATCACAGAGCTTGGCTTCTCTCCTCTATCTATAAATGTAACAATAAGAGGTCACATCATGACATTCTTGGAACTTTTGGCAACATTGTTGCAATGCGCATTCTAATTCTATGGTCTTGTCGCCATCTAGTGGTGATAAGTGGCAACACCTACGGGCCGTTTTCGACTTTGATGGAGCGGATCTTGCGGAATCCTCGCTCCATGATGTTGGGACATTCAATGAGGAATTCACATCTCTTTCCTTGGAAGTTTTCTTCCTCCCACACAGTTACTTTCCACTGACCCAAGGTCTCCATAGGTTGGCTGGTCATTATGACTCACTGTGGACGGAAGAGAAAAGTGCTCGGTGTGTTATTTACTGTCACTATGACAATATTCCATAATCTATGGACGTGTTAGAGCCGGAGCAGCTGAGCAGATTGATATATAGTTATTTTGGAAAAAGATTCAGGATAAGGTGTAATTTATAGGTTTTTGGCCATTATGGGCTAAGAAGTCCAGTGGGAGGTCCTACTCAATGACAGCATCCATTCACGGAGAAGGACCTCCCACTGGACTCTTAAGCATAGTTGCCAACTTTTGAAAGTGAAAAAGCAGGGGACTCTAGTGGGCGGCGCGCGTTAGCGCGCCGCGGCAAAAATTTGCATGGACACGCCCATCTTGTCGGTATGCCACGCCCCTTCAAAAAGCACACACCCACTCCACATAACTGCATATCGGCTTTGTAAGAAAGCCAGGTAGATGCCCTTTTGTTGCCAGGTAGTGCCCCCATAACCAGGTAGTGCCCCTTACAGGCTGGTAGATGCCCCCTTGTAGCCAAGTAGATGCCCCCTCTGTAGCCAGGTAGAGCCAAATTTGTAGCCAGGTAGATGCCCCCCTTTGTTGGCCAGGTAGTTCCCCCTTTGTTAGCCAGGTAGTGCCCCCATTGTTTAGCCAGGTAGTGCCCCATCTGTTAGCCAGGTAGTGCCCCCATTGTTGCCAGGTAGTGCCCCCATTGGTTGCCAGGTAGTGCCCCCATTGTTGCCAGGTAGTGCCCCCATCTGTTAGCCAGGTAGTGCCCCCATCTGTTAGCCAGGTAGTGCCCCCTCTGTTGCCAGGTGATGCCCCCTCTGTTGCCAGGTAGTGCCCCCATCTGTTAGCCAGATAGTGCCCCCATCTGTTAGCCAGGTAGTGCCCCTTTGTTGCCAGGTAGTGCCCCCTCTGTTGCCAGGTAGTGCCCCCTCTGTTAGCCAGGTAGTGCCCCCATCTGTTAGCCAGGTAGTGCCCCCTTTGATGCCAGGTAGTGCCCCCTTTGTTGCCAGGTAGTGCCCCCTTTGTTGCCAGGTAGTGCCCCCATTGTTGCCAGGTAGTGCCCCCTCTGTTGCCAGGTAGTGCCCCCTCTGTTAGCCAGGTAGTGCCCCCATTGTTAGCCAGGTAGTGCCCCCTCTGTTGCCAGGTAGTGCCCCCTCTGTTAGCCAGGTAGTGCCCCCTTTGTTGCCAGGTAGTGCCCCCTTTGTTGCCAGGTAGTGCCCCCATTGTTGCCAGGTAGTGCCCCCATTGTTGCCAGGTAGTTGCCCTCTCTGTTAGCCAGGTAGAGCCCCCTAAAGCTAATAAAAATAAAATAATAAAATCCACTTACCTCACCAGGCTCCTGCAGCGGGGCCCAGCTCCGACCGATCTCCTCAGCGGCGCAGGGGGAAGTGAGAGCAGCCGCGCGTCACTCCCCTGCAGCCGCGCGTCACTTCCCCCTGCGCCGCTGAACTGTATGTGCGGCGCACACACCGGCGCCGTACATACAGGGAGAGGAGGGAGGAGGGAGCGATCCCTCCTGCCTCCTCCCTGCACAGTGAGACCGCGGGCGGGTGAGCGGCCGCTGCGGCCCTGCTTCACCCGCTGTAGGAGCGGTCCCGCGGCGCAAGAGTAGCGCACCAGCGCTACTCTTGCGCCGCGGTAATTTTTAAAGGACCCCCGCCGCCTGCAGGTGCGGGAGGAATGCCAACTCCCCCGGGAGGGCGGGAGGGGACCCCAAATAGCGGGACCCCCCCGCCAAAAACGGGAGAGTTGGCATGTATGCTCTTAAGCCCAAAATGTGCAGAGATTTTGATCAATAAATTACACCCTATCCTGAATATTTTCCCTCACACAATGTGTCAATCCTCTCAACTCCTCCTGCTCTATGACCTGAAGCTGGTGGAGCGGACATTATGATCAACATTACAGGTTCTCTTTAGGTTTTTCTATCTCAAACCTATGAAAGCAAACAGTGTAACAAGAAAATTGCTTAAATGGCAATTTCTAATATTATTAGAGCAAAACACTATAGACAGAGATAAAACATGAGGCTGATACAGAATCAGTTTTAGGATCCCCAGCTACCCTGTGCCATGTTTAAAGGGAACCTGTTACATAGGTTGTGCCCCCTTTGCTGAGGGCAGCACAAGCCAGTGACAGACCTGCTGTTTCCAGCACTGTGTCCCTTATTCTGTAAGATGCTGTAGTTTTAGAGCATTTACCCTTCAAATCTTATTCATGAGTAGGTGTTAGCTCCACCCATCAAAGGCTAGCCCCGCCCGCTGACAGTTATTCACATGTTTCTACCTATTCAAAGTAATAGGTTTATCAGTTGAGGTGGGCGGGGCTAGCCTCAGGTGGGCGGGTCTTGAAAAAAAAACCTGACTCTTTGAATGACTCTTTTCTGGCTGGAAACTGCAGAATTGAGCATTAAGTACACAAAAAACTACAGCATCTTACAGAATAAGGGACACAGCGCTGGAAACAGCAGGTCTGACACTGGCTTGTGCTGCCCTCAGCAAGGGGGCATAATCTGTGTGACAGGTTCCCTTTAATACTAATGTCTTCTCATGTGGCACAGGGGCCCTCTTTGACACCAGAGTTCAGGTGTTACAGCTATTTCTGCAGCTTCTATAACTACCCCTCTGACTACAAAACAGTGACATATGGGGCCACATGTATGAAAACTGTCTAGGTCTAAAACTCACTTTGTTGCCCTTAGCAACCAATCAGAGCCCATAGCAACCAATCAGAGGTCATAGCAACCGGAGACCATAGCAACCAATCAGAGCCCATAGCAACCAATCAGAGCTCATAGCCACCAATCAGAGCCCATAGCAACCAATCAGAGCTCATAGCCACCAATCAGAGCCCATAGCAACCAATCAGAGCCCATAGCAACCAATCAGAGCTCATAGCCACCAATCAGAGCTCATAGCCACCAATCAGAGCCCATAGCCACCAATCAGAGCTCATAGCCACCAATCAGAGCCCATAGCCACCAATCAGAGCCCATAGCAACCAATCAGAGCACCCCTCTCATTCTCCCAGAGCATGAAATGAAAGCTGAGCTCTGATTGGTTGCTCTGGGCAACAAAGTTAGTTTTAGACCTAAACAGTTTTCATACCTGCGGCCCATAGTCTGCTGACTGAAAAACCACAGAGACGCCTGTGCCCATTGACCGGCTGTATCCACATGATATAAATCCTTCCAGCAGAAGTATAACTTGAGGGTCCTGCAGCTCAAAGCAAAGTCTGTAACAGGGCCCCCACCTTCCATGTGCCATTTATATTGCTGGTGCTCTCTTATCTAGCAGAGGGGCCACTGGACTCTCTATGGCAGTGTTCCCCAACTCCAGTCCTCAAGGCCCAACCAACAGGTCATGTTTTCAGGATCTGCCATAGAATGCACTGACAATAATTACATCATCTCTGCAATGCTAAAACATGACCTGTAGGTGGGCCTTGGGGATTGGAGTTGGGGACCCTTAGGCCGTGTTCACACGGCTTATTCCCGACGGATTTGTGAGCCGTATTGAGCGCACAAATCCGGCGTGAATAAGGGGCGGGGCGGGGGCGGGGTCAGAGCGCGGCGGGGGCGCTGCTCCCGGCCCCATAGACAATGCATTGTTTACGGCGCGTCCGCGCCGTAAATAATGTGCATGTCACTTTCTCTCCCCGCGGCGGATTCACCGAGTGGGGAGGAGCGACGGAATCCACTGATCTCTATGAGAGCAGTGAATTACCGTAATGACCGGGACGGATTGGCACCGCACTGAAGCGCAAATCCGGTGTGGAGTACGGCGCCAATCCGTGTCCAAATAAGCCGTGTGAACGAGGCCTTACACTAAGGAACCAGGGTTCAGGTGTTACAGCTATTTCTCACCCTTTAGGCTATGTCTGCAGAGCATGCAAAACTGATCGTATTTTCGGTTTTGCATGCTCAGCGGTTTTAGGTTTCTAAAATCGCTGATTATCCTCCGATGGTTTTGCCTGCCCATAGATTTTCGGAGAAAAAAAACAACCTGTAGTCTACACAGGTCGTTTTTTTTCTCCGATCGTTTCCAGGCGCCGGCGGTTTTAGGAACATGTTATAAAAACAGCTGGCGATGGCGTCTTAACAAGAGTACTAAGTAGAGGACAAAATGGTCATAAAGCATAACTTTTAAGACAAAAATATATATAGCACAGCACCGACGTCTCACAATACCAGCCGACGCTGGTACACTCGCACCGAGTGAGGGACGTCCTTATAGGATAACTGCTCTGCATTGGGCAGCCACTTCAATGTCCAGGTAGGCTATACATATTATTGTACCTATGTTATACGTTTGCCCCGGACATATGTAAGTATCTATATGTTGGCATTCCTGTCCTTTATCTAGTTGTTTTTTCAGTCATTATTATTTCCTTTCTCTTGTGTCTTTATTTCCCCAAACTATCCCCTGATGCGATCCAGACAAACTATTGGGAGGATCGAAACATGTTGGGATTGGACTTTTAGGGATGATTTAGTTTACGTTAATTTATAGGGTCAGGTTCCTGACAGGATCGCCCTTATCATAGCGATTTTTTCCGGTATTCTTGTGTTTAGGTTAGGGTTATTTTAGCTCTCCCTGTTAGGGCCAACTAGGGATATTACGGTTTGGTCCCTCCCGATTGTGGTATTTTCTCTTGTTACACATATATAATTTTTGTAACATATATTTGTTAGTGCTGTGCTATATATATTTTTAAAAAAAACACTATTTGTATTAAAAGTTAAGTTTTATGACCATTTTGTCCTCTACTTAGTACTCTTCTTATATTTTGGTCTAGAGGTACTTTTCCACACCTGTATATCTGTAGGTGTAGTTGTTTATTGTCGATGGCGTCTCAACTTCAATTTCTCAAACATTCAATTGTACGGAAAAAAAAATAAAACCGACCGCGGTATCTGCACAAAACGTGACGAAAACTGCGTCTTGCATCGAACAAAAGCTGGTCGACCTTCTTACGGCTTTTGTCCTATGCTGTGCGGCCCCAGCCTTATAACTACCCCTCTGACTACAGAATGGTGACCTATCGTCTGCTGACAGGAAAACCACAGAGACGCCTGTGCCCATTGACCTTCTGTATCCACATGATATAAATCCTTCAAGCAGAAGTATAACTTGAGGGTCCTGGGGCTCAAAGCAAAGTCTGTAACAGGGCCCCCACCTGCCATGTGCCATTTATATCAATGGTGCTCTCTGATCTAACAGAGGGGTCACTGGACTGGAACCAGGGTTCATGTGTTACAGCTATTTCTCACCCCTTATAACTACCCCTCTGACTACAGAATGGTGACCTGTATTCTGCTGGCAGGAAAACCACAGACACGTCTGTGCCCATCTGCCTGCTGTATCCACATGATATAAATCCTTCAATGCAAAGTTCCTGGGGCTCAGTGCAAAATCTGTAATAAGTCCCCCACCTAACATATTCCATTTATAAAGCTGGTGTCTGGTAATGTGGCAGAGGAGCCTTTCTGCCCCTCAGGCTCCAGGGCCCGGGTACAGATGCCCACACTCACGGCTACACCCAAAAGCAGGAGCTAACAACGGATGCCAATGGCACATTCATCCTATACCAATGAACAATATAATCTTCATATATTAAGTTGCAACCAGGAATTTTTTATACATTTTTCCAACCAGGAAATCTCTCAGAATACAATGTGACCATTTATAAAATAGACATATACAATGTAACAAAATCCAAAGAAAATATAAATATGGATACAATATAATGCTAAATATTTGTATCCTTAATTGGGACTGCAGTATATTGGTGGCCACATTGTGGTTATCATTGGGGCATTGCTGAAGGTGAAATTTCATGGCGCGGGTCTTACCTGAGTTTGCAGGGGACTGGATGCAGTGGGGTGCGGTTTGGGTGGCCTCCCTGCCTTTATATATAGCCACATACATATTGGATAGTGCCGAATCTGCAGATCAGGGCTGCACACTCAGCATAGCCTGGGGAGAGGAGAAAAGAGTAGGGTAAGGGGGGAGGGGGAGCCCGGAGAGTGTGGGCACCGGGCACTTGCTATAGGCCAGACCTTGCTGTTGGACCATTGTTACAGGGGATCAGGCCAAACAATAGAAACTGCTGTGTTATGTTTGCACAGGATCAGACACAATGGGCAGCGACTGATGCAATCAAAAGCCGCTTTATGTGGTTGATTTTGAGTCCTGCTGCTCTGGCACCTTCAGCGCTGGTCCCCAGAGAGGTTGACTGAGGGTACCACAGGGGTGGGTCAGATGTACGCTTTACTATCAGGAGTGTATAAAGAGCAAATACTGTGTGTAAATGTATCCAAACAGAAACTGACTGTCCAAATAGGACCCTCTAGGGCCCGCTGGGGGGCGACCTACCTAGAGTCAGCAAGAGCTGTATAGAGATCGCCATCTAGTGGTGACAACAGGCGGGTAAAACATTTGTAAGGCTGTGCAATGTCAGACCAGAGTGCCAAGGGAGTTAATACTTTGGGCCATCAGTAGAGATGATCCTTGGGGATCACCAGTTGATTTGATTCTTGGGGCCATCAGTGGAGTTGGTTCTTAGGGCCACCAGTGGAGCTGGTTCTTGGGGCCACCACCGGAGTTCAGTCTTGGGGCCACCAGTAGTGATGATTCTTGGGGCCACCAGTGAAGTTGATTCTTGGGGCCACCAGTGGAGTTGGCTTTTGGGATCCACCAGTCGAGATGATTCTTGGATCCCACCAGTGGAGATGATTCTTGGGGTCCACCAGTGGAGCTGATTCTTGGGGCCACCAGTGGAGTTCATTCTTGTGGCCACCAGTGGAGCTGATTCTTGGGGCCACCAGTGGAGTTGATTCTGGCGGCCCACCAGTGGAGTTCATTCTTGTGGCCCACCAGTGGAGTTGATTCTGGGGGCCCACCAGTGGAGCTGATTCTTGGGGCCACCAGTGGAGTTCATTCTGGGGGCCCACCAGTGGAGTTCATTCTTGAGGCCTACAAGTGGAGCTGATTTTTGGGTCCACCAGTAGAGTTGATTCTTGGGGCCACCAGTGGGGTTCATTCTTGAGGCCTACAAGTGGAGTTGATTTTTGGGTCCACCAGGAGTTGATTCTTGGGTCCACCAGTGGAGATGATGCCTGGGGCAAACCAGTAGGGATGTTCCCGGGGCCCCAAATCATTTGAGTGTTCCCTTTAGAGCCCACCATTTAGACTTGTTTTGGCCTACCTGCAGTCATTTTAAAAAGACTCTTGTTACGCCTTTCTCCGGGAAAAATCGGGGGCCCAAATCCTGCCAGGTCCTGGGGCTCAACAGGGGTTTCCTCTACTTCACTGTGGACCAGTCTGAACCTAATGGCTGGTTTCACACACAGTGTGAAAAATCCTCTGAAGTTTTTGATGCAGTTTTTTGAGCTAAAACTGGTATCCAGAAGGAAAACAAAGAATAAGCCCTTGCTTTATACTTCACCTTCTGGCTTTCCCTCAAAAAACTGCATAAAAAAGCAAAAGTATTTTATATATAATGTTGTGTGTGAATGGGGTTTTATAAAGGATATTATAAAATTCTGTGAATTGTTCCTAGAAAAAAATAAAACAGACAAAATAACAAGATAAATAAAACCCCACAGGCATAATGCCATTGTCTTTCCCCCCCAAAAGCCCGGGTTTTTTCTACAGAGATCTGCAAAATGGGTATCAAAAATTGTGGACTATCAATTTCCCAAAAACAAAAAAAATTTTTAAATTTTAAATTCCTTAAAGGGGTGTTTCCCCCATGGGATTTTTTGGCATATGGGTTTGTGATTTGCCCCAAATTGGGGAAAGGCCCCATTTTCCCCCTTTGGGTCCTGAACCCGGAAGGAGAAAAGGTTCCCCCGGGTTGGGGTCCTGAAAGTGGTAAAAACCAGCCTTTTCCCCCCCGTTTTGGGAAATTCCCCAAAATACCGGGCCAAACCCTTCCCCTGTACTGGGGGAAATCCCCTAAAAACAGAATGAAGGAGAAAAAACAGCGGGTCCCTGTACTGGGGGTCCCCCTAAAAACGGAAAGGAGGAACAAAGCGTTCCCCCCTACTGGGAACTCCCATAGAACAAAAAATGGAGAAAACAGCGCTCCCCTTTAATGGGGGAATCCCCTAGAAAAAGAATAAAGGAAAACCGGGGCCCCCCCTGTTTTGGGGAACTCCCAAAAGAAAAAGAATGGAGAAACAAAAAGGGGCTCCCCTTTTACTGGGGACTCCCATAGAAAAGAAAAGGAAAACAGCCTCCCCTGTACTGGGAAATCCCCTTTGAAAAAAAATGGGGGGAACACGCCCCCCCTGTACGGGAATCCCCCTAGAAAAAGGGAAAGGGGAGAACACCCTGCTCCCCTGTATGGGAACTTTTATAGGAAAAAGAATGGAGAAAAACAGCGCTCCCCCCGTACGGGAACTCCCATTTGAAAAAGAAGGAGAGAAACCAAAAGCGCCCCTGTACTGGGAATCCCATTGAAAGAAAGGGGAAAAACTGCCCCCTGTACTGGGGAAAATCCCCTAGAAAAAGAAGGGAAGGGAAACACAGGCTTCCCCGTACTGGGGAAATCCCTTTTGAACAAATGGAGAAAAAACATGCTCCCCTGTACTGGGAACTTTAATTTGAAAAAGAATGGAGGGAAACAGCCTCCCCTGTAGGGAACTCCCTTTTAGAATTTAGGAAAAAAGCCTCCCCTTTTAAGGGAACTCCCCTAAAAAAGGGGGAAAACAAAAGCGCTCCCCCGTAATGGGAACTCCCATAGAACCAGAAAAAACCCAGGTCCCCTTTTCTGGGAAATCCCATAAACAAAAATGGAGAAACCCCGGCTCCCCTGTACTGGGAAAAACCCCTGAACGAATGGAGGGGGAAAACAGCGCTCCCCCTTTATGGAACTCCCAAAAAAACAGAATGGAGGGAAATACAGCGCTCCCTGTATGGGGAATTTCCCATAGAACGGGAAAGGAAAAACACAGCGTTCCCCGTACTGGGAAAATCCCCTAAAAGAATGGGAGGGAAAACAAACGCTCCCCTGTACTGGGAATCCCCCAGAAGGGAAAGGGAAACCAAAGCGTTCCCCCGTACTGGGAAAATCCCCTTTTTAACAGAATGGAGAACACAGCGCTCCCCTTCTTTGGGAACTCCCATTAAAAAAGAATGGGGGAACACAGGGGGCCCCCCTCCCCCCGTTCTGGGAGCTCCCATAGAACAGGGAAAAAAGAACACAGCGCTCCCCTGTACTGGGAAAATCCCCCTTGAAACAGAATGGGGGAAAACAGCGCTCCCCCGTACTGGGGAAATCCCATAGAACAAAAAAGGGAAACCCCAGCGCTCCCCGTACTGGGAAAATCCCATAGAAAAAATGGGGAAAAAAACACGCTTTCCCCCGTACTGGGAACTTCCCCTAAAAAGAATGGAGAAAACAGCGCTCCCCCGTTTCCGGGAACTCCCCTAGGGGAAACAAGGGGGAAAAACAAACGCTTCCCCCGTACTGGGAAAATCCATAGAAAACGAAAAGGAGAAAACAGCGCTCCCCCCCTTTCTTTGGGGAACTCCCCTAAAAAGAAAGGAAACCAGTGGGTCCCCCGTTTCTGGGGAATCCCCTAGAACGAATGGAGGAAAAACCCGCGCTCCCCTTTATGGGAATCCATAAAACAAAGGAAAAACACAGCGCTCCCCCGTATGGGGAAATCCCTTGAAAGGAAAGGAAAAAACACAGGCCCCCCCTTTATGGGGAAAATTTCCCCTAAAAAGAATGGGAGAACACAGGTCCCCTGTATGGGAACTCCCCTAGAAAAAAGTAAGAAACAAGCGCTCCCCTACTGGGAAAAATCCCTAGAAAAGAAAGGGAACACGCGTCCCCTTTATGGGAAAAATCCCCTAAAAAAGGGAGAAACCCGGTCCCCCGTACTGGGAAAAACCCATAACAGAATGGAGGAAACAGCGTCCCTTTATGGGAAAATCCCCTAAAAAAGAAGGGGGGAACACAGCGCTCCCCGTACTGGGAACCCCCATAGAAAAGGGAAAGGAGAAAAACACGCTCCCCCTTTTTGGGGGAAACCCCCCTAAAACCCCGAAAAGGGGAAAACAAACGGGTCCCTGTTTTTGGGGAAATCCCAAAAGAACAGAAAAGGGGAACACAAACGCTCCCCCGTTTCTGGGGTTTTCCCTTTGAAAGGGAAAGGGGAAACAAAGCGTTTTCCCCGTACTGGGAATCCCCATTTGAAAAGAATTGGGAGAAAAACGGCTCCTTGATGGGGAAATCCCCTAAAACAAATGGGGGAACACAGCGGCTCCCCCGTACTGGGAAAAACCCAAAAGAACGGGAAAGGAGAAAACAGCGGTCCCTTTTTTTGGGAACTCCCATAAACAGAATGGAGAACCAGCGCTCCCCTGTACTGGGAACTCCCTAAAAAAAAAGAATGGAGAAAAAGGGGCCCCCGTATGGAACTCCTGAAAAAGGAGAACACGCGCCCCCTTTGTAGGGAAAACCCCATAGAAAAGAATGGAGAAACGGCCCCCCTTGTACTGGGAACTCCCAGGGGGAACAAAATGGGGGGAACACGCGCCCCCCTGTACGGGAACCCCATAGAACGAAGGGAGAGCCATGTGCGAGCGTCACTGGATCTCTAATCTGAGTCAGCACTTTCAGGGGCCGTTCCTGTGATTGGTGCAGGTCCCAGACTTTGATGGCAAATTCTTGGTGGGATAAGCCCTGTAAGTTACTGGAATTTATAGGCAGGTTGAACTATATCTTCCATTTTGGTAACAATTTTTGACACTTATTCTTTACCCTCGTTTTCCTCTGTTCTAGGTTTCATCAAAGACAATTATACAGCTACAGTGCGTCCCCTGCTGGTGACTGGGAGGTAATACAACAACATTTTCCAGGCTCAGAGCCGTGTGACCCTAGATGAAGAGGGTCTCACCATCAGCATAGAAGGGGTGACTACAGGAGCAGTGACACCACAGACCTCTCTGCCCCGGGTGATTCACTGACTCCTTCAGATCACAGTCGCTCCTTTCCATCCTCGCCTGATAAAAGCCATAACTTTTTTTTTTTTGTCTATTTAGACATATGAGGACTTGTTCCCCTTTCTTTGCAGGACGGACTGTATTGTTTAGCCGCACCAGTCTGGGGCACACAAAATGGATTCAAAAGGTCTGATTTTGGGGAACCACAAAAAAATCCCAAAAACCCACTAGACATCAATTATACAGGTTTTTTTTCCGCCAGCGACTGACATACATGACGCAAAAACTTTATAATACAAAAAAGTATCTTAAATTTACAATTAAAAAACACTTTTTTTATTTTTTTTTTTTAAAGATACCTAAAGTTTTTACCCTTTTGTTGAGATGTTTCGATGCTTGTTTTTCTGGGAATGACCAATGTTTTGTATTTTATTTTTCCATTATG
Source organism: Phyllomedusa bahiana (assembly GCA_025379985.1). Taxonomy (NCBI): domain Eukaryota; kingdom Metazoa; phylum Chordata; class Amphibia; order Anura; family Hylidae; genus Phyllomedusa; species Phyllomedusa bahiana. Next base: position 649 of record JAODAL010010187.1, on the reverse strand, counting down.
GAACCTTTTGATCATTTTATTTTTAAAGGGGGATGAACAGAAAACAAGCAGGTTGGCATTATTTCTTTATTTTTTTTATAGCATTTACTAAGTTTAAGTCGTTATACACACTGTGATGGCTACTTTGTATCTTTATTTTTCTTTGCATAATAAACCATTTAATATTATTATAAAGGTTATTATTATTATTATTATTATTTATTTTAGAGCGCCATTAATTCCAGGCGCTGTACATTTAAGGGGAATTAATACATAACAAAAATTTAACAAATACAATGGTGAAAAAATGATAGTAATGAAAAGAGAGGAAAAAGGACCCCGCCCCCGGGGGGCTTACAAATTTAAAGGGGAAAAAGGGAGAGACAGAAGGGTTTTTTGGGGCGACATGCTTGCGGGCCGGTGTGTGGTGGGGGGGGTTTTTGGTTTGTAGGCTTTCCCGAAGAGATGGGTTTTTGTTGTTTTGAAGCTGGTGAAAGTTGGGGAGGTTGATGTTTTTTGGGGTTAAGAGTTCCAGGTGTGGGTGAAGAGGGAGAAGTCTTGGGAGGTTTGTGAGGAGCTGATAAGGGAGAGAGAGGAGAAGGTCCTGTGAGGAGCGGAGATTGGTGAGGGGAGGTATTTGGGAAAATTGGGGGAGAGATTATGGAGGGGA
>JAODAL010010186.1:0-106569 GCA_025379985.1 Phyllomedusa bahiana | reverse complement strand
CGGGGTTTGCGTGTTTTCCCCTCTATTTTGTAAAGTGCTGGAATTAGTTGGCGCTATATAAAAAAATTTTTATTATTATTAATTATGCTTTATCTAGGAATTGCCTGCATAACTTGAATAACCATGCAGGTTACTAGACCAAAACTAGATGAGTGTGAGCCCCAAGGAAATCTCCAACCACCATCAAATAGCTACCATGTTAAACTTACTGATGGATGGTACCAGAGGATGTCTTCCTTGGTAGAAGCTAATGCAGCAAGATATGCTAATTAAGGACTTGTTTGAAAGTTTGGAGAGGGAGGGGCAGTGCTCACCAGAGAGAGTCAAGAAGCGACATCTACTGCTTACAGTCCACAGTTCTTGGACTGTTCGAGAGATCGAATGTGCTAAAATATGAATGCAGCTTCTCAGAAGATCTTGCTTAGTGTTCCCTGGTGGATGTCAGTAGATCTCATGGCAAAAGGAATAATGGCAACAATAACTATTATAACTATTAGGGTCATTAGTAGCTACTTTGAGCATGGGTGCCCACAAGGAGTCTTATTGAAATTCTTACTACTGCACCATATTGTAAGTACAGGTTACTCACTGGCAGATTGACATCTCCAGGTCAAAGCACTGCCTTTATTATTTCTTCAGTACCATTCATGAACACTTAGGTCTTCAAGATCTTACTAGCTCTTACCCCAGTCAGAAATCAGAAGATTATTCAAGGGGTTCTACAAAGGTGCTCCCTGTCAAACACAAACTGCTATCTCAGGGCAGCCAGCCTTTAACTGGAGACACCTTCTCAAGCACAAACTGGTGTCTCAGGGAAGCCAGACGTGCTCTTAGGGATGCCACTCAAGCACAAACTAGTGTTTCAGTTCAGCCAAACATGCTGCAACCTTAAGAGCTTCTAGCTAGTAGTTTAGAGGTTGAGAGTAGATCACATGACAGCAAGCATAATGGCAACAATAACTACTATTAGTAGCCATTGTGGCTAAGAGTGCTACTTTGAGCATGGGTGCCCACAGGTTGCTCATGGACACATTAAGACATCTCCAGTTCACAGCACTACTTTTATTATTTTTTCAGCACCTTTCATGTTAACAGAGGTAATCTTTGTAGTAGCTGCACACCTAGGTCTTCAAGATCTTACTAGTTCTTACCCCAGTCAGAATTCAGACGATTCTTCAATGGGTTATACATCTCCTGTCAACCAAGTCTGCTTCTCTAAGGATAGTCACCAGAGTTTTAGGCCTGTTGATCTTGACCATAAAAAAATCCTTTTGGCCTGGTCTCACATGAGACCACTCCAGTAGGAATTTCTGATGCAGGGGCTATACACTGGACCTACTCACAACAGACACCTCCCAGTATAGCTGAGGGGAGCACCTGGAAAATTTGACAGTGTTCAGTCAAGCAGGGTGTGAATAGGCAATACTATCACAGTTGCCTTAATCAAGCAAGGCGGGACAAGGTCTGCTTCCCTTAGGAAAGAGGTACAGTTCATTTTTCATAAAGAAGAAGAATATCTGATCAATCTTGTCTACTTTCCAGGCAGTCTAAGTATGTTGATGGATAAAGGTAGTTGTTGAGGAAATAAGAGAAATTGTATCTGTTTCGAGTGCACACAGGTTGCCATCTGAGAGCAGGGACTGAAGTCATCACGGGTCGGACTGCTGGCAGCTTGAGAACAGAGTGTGTTATCTTTAACAAACAAAAGAGACTAATTGCTGGTTTACTTTAGAGCAGAAAGCTTCAATGCTCATATATAAGATCTAATTGCACTGACATAAGAACAGGAGAAGATCTTTAAATACAGAGCTGATATGCTAATCCCTGCTATAGGATCACTCACAGTCTGATCAGGAAGAGAAAGGATGCATGATTGTAAAACTGCTTGTGGCACTTAAATAGCATGTTTAGACAACCCCCCAAAGGGTTGTTTCAATACAAATATTAGCTTTCAAAATGTAGTGACAGGTAATTGAAGACTTTTTCCAAATACATTGCTGTTTGTTTGTTTTTTTTGAGAACCTGGGTGCACACAGGTCAGCTCCCCTGAGAAAGGGGAGTGATGTCACCACAGGTCGTACTGCCAGCAGCTTAAGAACAGAGTTCTCTAACAAATAAGGGGGAATAATTACTAGTTTACTTTAGAGCAGGGAGCTCATAGATAAGATATCCTGCTTTAATGTCAGTGCAATTATAAGAGCTGTGAACACAAAACTTACTCCCTATTATTAGCAAATCTTGTACTTCAAAATATACAGTACACTAAAGATGGTGTCTGAGGATCTATTACATAGCATATCCTCTGATTAAAATTTATATCTGTCCTATCAGTCTGGAAGGTGGTGATTTCCCCACTATTGTGCTGCTGACGGATCCTAAGGGAAAACAGATTTACATTCTAAATCTTCCACTTTATATTTTTTTAATTAAGATATTAACTTTTTTGAAAGATTAATGTTTTAGCATATTCCTGTATGTGAATGATTTTTATACCTTTGCCAGAGTTCTTTACTAGCAACCACAGCCCTGGATATATATAAGGGTGTAAGGGTATCAGACTTCTGCCAAAAAGTCCTGGCTTCAGTGAGAAAACAGTGGATCCTAGATAATATTAAGTAAAGGATGTTAAATTAACCATGCAATGTTTCAGCTCAAAAATGAGCCTTTCCCAATCCAAAGGCTAATGCTTGAGCTGAAATGTTGTGTGCTTAAGTAAACAGTTTCTTCACTTGAAAGTGCTGCCTAGGATTTACTGTTTTCACAAAGAGTTCTTTACTGGGATCACCAGGGCTGACTGTATGAAGGTCATAATGCCGCTGATCGTGTCACTGGCAGATTTTAACAGGCAATATAAACAGACCATATCATTAAAGATTTGGTCATGGTATAAATTGTTGGTCAGGAAAAGTACACAAAATGAATGATTTTTTTATGGAAACACAATTTCCTTTGTGAGAAATATTGTACACCTGTATTGAAGTAAGTTTTAGGGAGAAGTAGTTTCTATTAAATCAAATTTGCAGTAAATGAAGTAGAAGTAAAAAAAAGTTTAGTCCTAAGTAAATTTAATGGCAAACCACAGCTGAATAAAAAAAATTTGTCTTTTGTACAATTTGGTAATCCTTGTTATTGCATGTGCCTTTCACAAACCAGAACCAAAATGGTAATGTCATGGTTATGTACAGGGAATCAATGACTTAAAGGGGTTGTATTATTACATTAAATGGTCTTAAGAATAAGGGGACAGTAAAAACAAGCAACTTGATGATGATGTCATCCCCCTTCAGTTAAGAAACACCCAGCTGGGAGAGGAAGAAACGCCCCTGGATTTAAAGAGCTGAGAAACTGAAAGTACAAGGAAACACATGAACTAATGAGGCAGTAAATCCCTTTTAAATTAATTTATTCAGGTATCAGACTGAGGGTAATTTATTCAAGAGGTAACTGGTGTCTTTACTGTAGCTTGAAATAATTTAGATCTATCCTGAAATAGTTCATATATGTGTTTTGCTGCATCAGATAAAGGATTTTCTAAATTCTCTTAAGTAGTTTGGGAAATATATAAGAGTTTTATGAAAAACCGTGATTGAAACATAGTATATAAGACCTTGCTCGGCATAATATTTGCAGCATATACCATTTTATTATCTATACATTAGTTCAGCAAGAGGAGTTACAGCCCTGCCAAGGTTTTCTTAAACAGTGACTGTTTGAGAAAGGCTTCAGTAAAGCTAAATTACATCATAAGGAGTTAATGTTATTCAGATACATGGAATGTAAATGCAAACTCTGAATTGTTATACTAGACTTAAGTGCTTTAGCCTTGTGCACCGCTATTTTTATAATGGTGTCCCCCCTGTGGGATACAATTTCCTAAAGTTATCCTGAAGTACTAAACTGTTTGAAATAGTAGCAGCTCAGTATTTGAAAAATCAATCGCCTCACACGCTAATATGGTCAACTGCATGAAACTCTGCATCTTGATACAGTAAATGGGTCTCTGCAAAATCAATGTTTATACAGCATTCAGTTTGTATAAGGTTCAGGAAACTGAAATCTCTGTACCACATAATCCCTAAAGAAGAGACCTGATGTTTTTATCGTGTCAATTCCTGACATTTACCTTTAATATTTTAAAAGTAAAGTGAAAATAAAAAGCTCACAAAAATGACACTTAACAAAAAGAAATATGAAACATACATTACGCATATGCAGTGATGATGAGAGACCATCTCTTAAAAGCTAATCTTAAAAAATAAACTGTTCGTCCAAATAATGTCTCCAAAAACTATTGTACTTCTCTCTACGTATAAATAAAATGTTTCATGTAATACTGATTTTACTAAGTTTTATCATTACCAGTTGTATTATATTACTAATAGTTGACACTTTCTCCCCTTTCTCAATTTTAGGGTTTTCAAGATAAAACAACACTATGGACATATAGACTCGAGCCCGAGCTAGAAAAAAGTGATTTATGTCTAGGTGTTATATTTAGGCTTAGAATTATTAACCTTCAAATGCTATCAAGCTTTAGCTACAATGGTACTGTTTGTATTAGCCTTTTTGCTACTAAAACAAAAAAAAATAAAAATGAATCTGATCAAATCACCATCAGCATCTGAAAATGTCTGACATTTTTCCACAATCATTATGTTTTTTTGCAAAAAGTTACAATTTGATGCAAAATTGTATGAAGACTCCTATTGATGTAAAGTATCATTATCACAGTGTATTAAGTATCTACATTAAAGAGGTTTACTTATTCCATTGATTAGCTGTGAACACTTAGGAAAGGTTTCTAAAGACTGTTACCAAATACATTGCTGATCTGATTTTGCTTCTCTTTAGAGTTAGGGGTAAATCTTATCTTCTGGTTTTGTGTGCAAGCTTCCCTAGATTAGCAATAATCTCTTTCTGCACTAACAGGCTCTAGACTCCTGGTCAGGATAGTGACCTCACTTCCTGCTATTTCTTATCAGCAGCACAGTAGGGTTGTTTATGTTTCTTAATGATAAACTTTAACTCTTTAGAGTTCAGTCAGATAAAGGTCGTCAATCACCAATACACAATATTCTGTGTACATCATTAATAATGCAGATATTCTTTACATTTTTACAGTTGTAACTTTCACTAAGTTATAATGATATAGCACATTTAACATACCTGATACAGCAAACTGATCACTACTACATCTGAATAATACAGCATGAGACACAGGGCATTTTTATTTTAAATAAAAGAAAATCACTGAAAAGCACTTTAGTTATTAATGTTCTTCAACTATTATTTTTTCATCAGTTGCTCTGGTAAAAATAACACAGTAACTTGTAACTTGCAATTGTGGATTGCAGGGTGAACTTTATTCACAGACAATAATTTGTGGAGGTATTCCTTAGCCCATGCAGTGATTTGCATGACCAAATCATGCCTGTTTTTAAAACAGTGCAACCTGAGGGCCCATAGACCAGGAGAATCCAGTATTGTTCGTCATCCTTGTACCTTGTGTACATGGATCTCTCTAGATTCTCTGAATATTAACCATGATATTATGTACTGTAGATTGTGGGGTATTTAAAGTCTTTGTAATTTTATGCTGAGGAACATTTTCCACAATTTTGAGATGTGGTTTTTGAGTAAAATCAAGTAAAAACCCGATAGTTGACCCACTAAAAAAGCCAACAGCTATGTGGTTTCAAATTAGCGCAGAGACTCCAGTGTTATTAGAAAAAGTCTGAGGAAGTGTGATTTTGACCGTAACGCATAACTTTGACCAATAAATACGGTATTTTTACCTTTTCTTATAACACTGGAGTCTCTGCGCTAATTTGGAACCACATAGCTGTTGGCTTTTTTAGTGGGTCAACTATCGGGTTTTTACTTGATTTTACTCATCTTCCCCTGGACTCCTCCGCTTGGAAGGACCAGGACAGTGGAACCAGCAGCAAGCTCCTTACCGGGTGACATCGACATATCGCCTAACGGATATTTGTGCCTCCTTCATCAGCACAACGGCACCAGGTGAGCAGATTCAGTAACACTTTCTTATTAACATTGGTGTGCCACTATAATACACGAGGGTGCGCTGCCGTATCGGCTTTTCTTTTTCTTGCTACCTTCATAGAGATGTGGTTTTTCACAGATTGCTAAACCTCTGACCATCTTTACTTCTGAGAGACTCTGCCTCTCTTACACCCTCATTTTATAAACATGCGTCATGTGTCTTGATTGAAAATAACTCTCCAGCTGTTTTATTATTTTTTCCACTTACTTTTCCAGCCTTTTGTTAATCCTGTCCCAACTTTTTTTAAGATGTATTTCTTCCATCAGTTTCTAAATTAGTTAATTTTTTAGAATGAAATAGAAAAATGTCTAATTTTCTACTTTTGAAATGTGTTTTGTTGCGAATAAAATATAGCTATAAGAGATTTCAAAACCATTGCATTCTTGTTTTCTTTACACTTTACACAGCATTCCATCTTTTTTAGAATTAGAGCTGTATTACATTACAATGAATTCTTGTTTTAGTATAAAAAAAAACAACGATATAGTATAGTAGTATAATAAAAGTAAATACCTTTTAATTCAAGTTACAATTAATAATAATTAATATAAGCCACTTCACGATACACTTCATTAGTTGATTATGTCTACACTCGAGACCTCCTAAAACAAGGCTGTTGAGAAGATCTACTATATCTTGTATTAAATTGGAAACCTTCGCTACTCAGTTTCCAGCAGATTAGTTTTCCAGCTTCATTGGGTTTTTCCAATGTGAACAACTACCCATAAGTTCCCTGGTATATACTGAAAAGTAGTTTATATTATGAAGTGTTGTCATATGTTAAAAACGTACTTTTGCCCTGAAAAACACTCTCAAAACCAATAGATATCATGCAGATGGATGCTCAATAATAATAAACTCAATGCTAACATCACAAGTGCCTAATTAATAATCAATAAAACTTCAGAAGATAATTAGCAATTAGATTAATCAACCAGCTTAAAATGCATTCATTTTATATTATAAATCTACTGTATATATTATATAATTTACATTACGCAATGTATATTTGACAATGTATATTTGCCTATATTTCTTAAGACCAAAAGCATACATTTCTTCAGCATTGCTATGTTATCCGAAGACAGTTAAGATAAACAATTGGCAATGAGTATAGAGAAGGCATTTTATAGGCTGTTAGGAAAAAAGAGGATAGAGTAGAACATACATCTCGGACTAACTGGCAGATAAAATTATTCCACTCACTTTCATGTTGACAAGTAACACATTACTTTTGCACAAGCTATAACCTCGCACACATGAAAGCTAGCATATGACCTTTAAGAAAGGTCTCCTTCTATTAGCCACTGCAACATTAATCTGCAATGACAGATATGAAAGTTATTATTTCATACACCAAGTGAACTAGCAATGTCTGTGACCCCTTGACTGTAAATAAGACTATATTCCATAGCTATACAGTAATATTTATACTCTAACTAGCAGCTGTTTGCCCAAACATCTAGATAACATAGGGTAATAGAAATACAGATAAACAATTAAAACTGCTATACAGTAATATTGTAAGAAAGTATATTTTTTCTCAAAAATCTCAGGGCATTGGATTAAATGAACACAAAAAGTTGAAAGACCTAACTGCAACATGAGTAGAGTTGAACATGAATGAAAACTCAACATAAACACAATTTTCAATGGTTGTAATGGAAACGAATAACAAGATTATAGTGCAGGATTACAGACATAATATGCTACATTGTGTGCTTAATAGCCACTTACAAGTGTTGGGCTTGAGAATGCTGCTGGCAAGTGCTGGTCCTGATGGGCCAGACATGGAAAAGACAGAGATGCAGTCGTCATCTTGGGAGCAGCCAGCTTGGATGGCACGGAGGTAGCTGTGACTGCGCATTCGGAAACAGCCAGGCAGATCCAAGGCTTCAACAGCATGAGATTCCACTTCGCTGAATACCGATTCACATGTGGCCCCTGATTGGTGGTTTAATTCGCCCTTAACCTGTTAATACAAGATGACTAGGATCACAACAAACTCATATCACACATGATCTATCTAACCTAACTCCCTGCTCAGAATTTATAAATCAGAGAAATATGTTTTTAAAAAAATATCTACAATGCTTACAGGATGACATGAAAGGAGGAAGGAATAAACCATGGACCAGATTTCAAATTAAAGTATTTCTTACATAACAAAATGCAAAAAAACCTAACCTATAAACAATCAAAACTGAAGCTTGTGACATTTATGCTAATATGCTTCAAACAGTCCAGTTAAAAGTAGGCAGAGGTATAAACCAATAATAGCCATATTTAAACCTTAATGTAAAATTCAGCTGGATACTAAAATTTTGGTGGTGTTAGCTCAACTAGTAGAAGCAAAAAGACAACTTTTTGTACATTTTATATGCATTATATTATTCCAATATTATATGTGACGATTATGATGATTAAGAGTTATATGTAAGGGCACTGCCCATGGGATTACAATATCAAGAACTGCATTGGGGCAAGATTTCTATATATACACACACACATGGACAAGACTGTTGGTACCCTTCCATTCAATAATGAAAACCCACAATGGTCACTGAAAAAATAAATAGTAAATTCAAATTTACTGAAAATCAACTAATGGAAATCAGATATTGTTTTTGAATTGTAGTTCAACTAAGAAAAAATAAAAAAACAAACTAATAAAATTGGCTTGGACATAAATGATGGTATCCTTAACTTAATATTTGTTTCACAACATTTAGAGGCAATCACTACAAACAAATTATTTCTGTAACTCTCAATGAGACTTCTGCACCTGTCCACAGGTACTGGTATTTTGTCCCATTCCTTGTGGGTAAACTGCTCCAGCTGTGTTAGATTTGAAGGATGCCTTCTCCAGACTGCATGATTCAGCTCCTTACACCGGTGTTCAATATGATTAAAAACAGAGAACATACAAGCTACATAAGAGTAGTCCAATGGTTTGATCTAAGCCATACTTGGATGTTTTTTGGGTCATTATTCTTTTGGAGCACCCTTGACCTGCGAGTGAGACCATGCTTTCTAACACTGGAATGCACAGTCCTCTTTGTTCATCTTTCATTAAGTCCACATTGATAAAGAAAGTGTTTGATCGGACAATTATGAATCTTGACTTGGGAGATCACCGCTAATCTCTCTGTAAGTTGTTCTAGGCTCATTGGTTAGTATAAGAATTATACATCTCTTACATTTGTTATCAATTTTCCTCTAGTTGCCATGTCCAGGGAGGCTGGCTGCAGTCCCATAGAGCTTAAACTTCTGAATAATATGTGCAACTGTAGTAAGAGGACCATCAAGCTGTATGAAGAGGATCTTACAGCCTTTACCTTTAGTATGTATGTCTATAGTTTTCTTCTAATATCCTGCAACAATTCTCTCCTTAGGTTCCTTTGGTCCTTTTTCAGTATGGCCTACATCATGATACCAAACAGCACAGTGACTACTTTTCATCCTTTAAATAGGCAGACTGACTGATTACAAGTTTGAAGACACTTGTGATGCTAATAACAGGACACACCTTAGTTTAACATGTCCCTCTAGTCAAATAATTTTCAATCTCTTTCAGGGGTACCGTCATTTTTGTCCAGGCCAGTTTTATTAGCTTTTATTTTAATTTTTAGTTGAACTGCAACTCAAATGCTATGTCCAATTTTCAGTAAATTTAAATTTATCATCACTTTTTAAATTTTCAGTGACCATTGTGGGTTTCTCTTACGTTAATGGAAGGGTACCAACAATTTTATCAATATATTTTTACTTTTAGGTACCAATGTTTATATCTAAATATTTCACCATAGCCCAGTATATATTAAATTAAGCAAAGAGGTGTCTATTATGTTGCTAAACAAAAGAAGGTGCAATCATAAATAAGACTGTGCAGTGCATGATCTGTCACAACTACCTCCAAAGCTCTGTCTCACTGACAATTGGGGAGCATCATACAAGTGAAGCCCACCTTACAGTTTTATAAGCACTATACGAGAATATTTTATGATTTTCATCACATTTGTGGCCTGTTGCTTTAATATACAGCAGATTACAGAATGTCTATTATTTATTTTCATAAAATTAAATCTGTTACTATTGTAGATTATACTATATTGTAAGTTCAACTGGGTAGTGACTGACTTCTCACTCCCATTTATAATTTATTACATGAACTCTATTCAACAGTAATAATAATGATTGATACTATAATGTGTAAGATTCTCAACTTTAGCATTAGGATAATTTCAGACAATTTTAAATTTAGCCATGAGCTTGGAAGAAGTTAATAACAGCTACTGGATGTATGAAAAGGTGAGTTAATGATACATGCTGCAGACAAACACGGTACAGTAGACATGGAAGAGAACAGAAAGTAGACCCTTACTAAACCTTTACTGTAAAATTCCTATCATTACTGAAAATTGAAGCTCATTCTTTGATTTCTTTATTTTCCAACTGTCTGCCAGATAGAACGGTGTAGCACAATGTAAACTGTGTAGTCTACATGCCTTGGGCTACCTCAAGCTAGATTAATAAGTTTATATAACAAAATTGTGACTAACAGAGATTCAAAATTGGATTGTTTATTTTTTTCAGCTTTTTTTAAATTTTATACAGTGTACATTTTAAGACTCTATTCTATGTGTCTATTTCCGTTTTTCTGATACATAAAATCAGAGAACCGAAAATGATGGTGAGGCAGATCACATTACAGATACCCATGGCATCTAATCGACTTTACTAAAATATAATAAGTTCCGTCAAGTTCTATCATGGCGTCTGCTATTCTACCACCAAAGACAGTGCTGCATGCTGTGTTATTTTTATGTCAAATACGTTAATTAGAGCTTTCAACATGAGCATTAGAATCACTAAGGCTAGGTGCTACATTTTCCCATTTTTCACTTTGAACTGCAAACATTGAGGTCCACAGCAAATTTGCAAGTAATCAGTGATCGAGTGGGCAAGTCCGAGAAAGCTCTCATTCATTTTTTAACCCCTTAAGCACCAAGCCTGAAAACACCAGCTAAATTTTGTAGTTTTTGCCTCCCTGCATTACAACAGTCGTAACTTTTTATGTTTTAAGGAATGCATTGGTATGAGACTTGTTTTATGCGGGAGAAGTTGTGTTTTTGTGGTCATAGTTTAAGTTTACATATAGTTTTTTAAAGATTTTTTTTGAAGTTCTTTTTTTTTACACCATTCATATTTCACACTAAATAACCTGTTAGATTAATTTCACAGGTTATAATATGTGTAGGGTTTTTTGTGAAATGTAAGCACAATATTTTTAATTAAATATTTATTTTTATTTTATAATTTATTACTTTTTTACTTTTTTTTTAAATCCCATTAAGGGATAACTATTTTACACTTTTTTTTAACACTTATGACCACATGTATGAACCTGTTTAGGTCTAAAACTCACTTTTTTGCCCATAGGTTACTATGGGCAAAAGAGTGAGTTTTAGGCCTAAACAGTTTCATTCATGTGACCCTTAGGCCGTGTTCACACGGCTTATTCCCGACGGATTTGTGAGCCGTATTGAGCTCACAAATCCGCCGTGAATAAGGGGCGGGGCGGCGGGGGCGCCGCTCCCGGCCCCATAGACAATGCGTACGCGCCGTAAATAATGTGCATGTCAGTTTCTCCCCGCCCGCCGGATTCGCCGAGCGGCGAGGAGCGACGGAATCCACTGTTCTCTATGAGAGCAGTGGATTACCATAATGACAGGGACGGATTGGCGCCGTACTGAAGCGCAAATCCGGCGCGGAGTACGGCGCCAATCCGTGCCCAAATAAGCCGTGTGAACGAGGCCTTAAAGAGGAACCTGTCACATAGGCCGGCCGACAGCCCACAGGCTGTCACGCCGCACACGCCTGAGCTCCGCAACGCGGACTACAGCAGAAAGCGCGGAAAGTGTTTTGTAATGCTATTTTTATTATTAGTTTTTTTTTTAATTTATGTATATATAGATTACTAAAAGGGGCAATATTCAACAGGGGGCAGTATTCAAAGGGGGCAATATTTAACAGGGGGCAGTATTCTAAGGGGGCAATATTCAAAGGGGGCAATATTTAACAGAGGGCAGTATTCTAAGGGGGCAATATTCTAAAGGGGCAATATTTTAAAGGGGCAATATTCTGGGGAATACTCAAAAGGGCGTAAGATGCTGGGGAATATTCAAAAGGGGGCAATATTCTGGGCAATATTCTAAAGGGGGCAATATTCTGGGCAATATTCTAAAGGGGCAATAGAGCAGACAGGAAGAGTTTTTGTGAAACTTATTACAGTGACTTGTTTTCCTAACACTATCTTTTGTTTGGCTTATTTTATAACCACTTTTTGTACCAACATTTTGGTGTGGTTAGGTGTATTTTAAGCTAAGACCCTTTTTCTAGACACTTTCAAAACTGTGCAAAATCACATCTAAAACACATAACAAATCTATTTTTTGCACAAATTGAGGCAGAGTTCTGGGGTGTTTTGCTTAGTAAATATAACCCATAGTGTACATTACTAGCACAATTATACAGGTTGCTGCTAGGAGAACATAAAGGGAAACATGTATGAACTTGGCGCAGACACGCCAGTTCTAAATAGTTTTAGAGCAGTGTAGAATGCGTCAGTATGTATGAACCTGTCCTACTGTGGTTCATACATACTGCATCATAGCTGTAATCCTGGCGCAAAGACTTCACTGAATTCCTGACAGCTAGGTCCATGCTCACTGATGTTAATTATGAAACTATATTAAATGAAATAATATTCCACTAATATAAAATGATGTAATATAAAATTAATGTCTAATTAATTATAAAATTAATGTTATATATCATAAAATTTATAATTTAAATAATATTAAATTAGAAAACTAATACAGCATCTCCCATAAATCCCATTATTATAATACTATTAGTGATTACAAACACATCACAGCAGGCTAAAAATAAAAGAAAAGCCATTAGAATAGCATGTTAGTAAATAAAAAACTATGGGAGACATGTATGAAAAGTGTCTAGGTCTAAGACTTTCTTTGATGCCCATAGACATCAATCAGAGCTCCTCTTTCATTTTTTAGAGCACTATATGAAATAGAAGGGGCGCTCTGACTGATTACTATGGGCAAGAAAGGAAGTCTTAGACCTAAACAGTTTTCATACATGTGGCCCCATGGTACTGATCTTGCTTGGCGCAGCGAGACCTGTGGTATGCTGGCTATTGCCATATGTAGAATAAAGGCTGAGAGGAGCAAAATTAAATTTCCACACTGATAAACATCTGATTAAAATTTATTTACTATAGTAAGAACTAAGGGCCCCATGTATGAAACAGTTTTGGTCTAAAACTCACTTTTTTCCCCATAGAAACCTATGGGGAAAAAGTGAGTTTTAGACCAATACCGTTTCATACATGTGGCTCTAAATTGAAAAAAAATTAGAACTAAATGTTATTATTAACATAATTAATTTTTAATTAGAAAATCAATTCAGTGACTTGCACTAACCTCTATGGCGAAGAGGAGTAACAGTTAGAATACAAATGTTACAGCTCTTAAGTATGATTGACAATAGCTACTTACCTAATGCAACATTCTAACCACAATTTGAGATTGAGACAGGGAGAGCATTATGACGTAGTAGAAACATTGAACAGTATGATTAACGTTAAGGAGCTTCTGTTCTTCTCTATATAGATTAAAGAAGTTCATTGAGATGCTTTTGTAATATACATTTTTTTTAGGTTAATAATCAAATTTTGTACAGATTTTTTAATTTTTTGTTTTTTTATAATAACAATATTTTTGGATGATATAATTTAATATTACTTTTAGATTGTATAATTTATTATTGATTTTATATTACTAATTTTATATAGTTTAATAATTATAAGTGGCTTTTTATTATTTTAGTTGTATAAGTTGAGAAACAATATATATTTTTTGAACTTAATGGCAAATCTAGTTTGTCTATGACAATTTTGGCCTCAGTCAGAAAACTTTTAACTTGGTTTGGCTGTTCTGATAGTTATACACCTGCTTTTGGCATTCCACATTCATAAATGAGTCTAATCCTACGAATCTAGTGAGACAAGCCCCCATATGTTTGGCGCATTCAAAAGTATCCAGCCTGTCTCAGAAGGCACCAAAGTTGGCCATACAACTATCCATACATCTATAGAACAGGGCTACGCTATACTTCAGTGCAGGAAAGGACACTCATACATGGCTTACTTTGCCGCGCAGTACTGGCTTTTGCTAAGGGGTTACAATTATCTTGAGTGCTTGAATAGTTAACCAAAAATACATAATAAGAAATACATAGGGAAATACATTCCCATAGTGCTAGTTGTGCTAATACCTAGTCTTATTATGAAGCATAAAACAGAAACTCAAGAACATCAAATGGGGTGGTTACATATTCTTTTCAAATGGAAACTTCACTTACTAGGTATTGATCCTGTGATTTATGATTCCTCTGTATCCTAAACCTTGGCGAGTCTGGGCCCTGAGTATATCCCGGGGAAAATAAGCCTTCATGTCTTTTGTGATACTGCAATAAAATGGACTAATTTTACAAGAGCCCATGCTCTCCATATTGTTGCATACATATCTATTAAATAGAATTCTTGTGATCACAATAAAGATTTTTTTTTCTTCAACTGATTGGAAACTGATGCATAAATAATGACAATTTGTGACAGATTTTCAAACAATTTTTTCAATTATGTTCTATAGTCAGGACATATAACACAGAAAATAGGTAATTTTGGATCACATAAAACTGGTAACATTATTTTACATTCTGAAGAAAAGTAATTTCTCAAAAGCTCCACTCCTTTATGTGTAAAAAAGTAAACCTTATACGTTAAGGATGAAAATAGTCTTACTGCATTTTTCCGACCTTGATAATAGGACATTTTTAAGTCATTGGAAGTTGCTGGCAGAAATGTGACATCCATAACAAATTATGTAAAGTAGAACTTCTAGTTTATTGAGTAGAGATAGTAGATACAATGGAGATATTCAGCAGTAAACTGGGGTAGCCAAAAAAACTCTTGAATTTTATTCTCAACTACTAAGAGATTGCTAGTAGAATTTAATGACTAGCAGTCTCTAAACCTTAACAAGGTGTAACCTTATAAGTAAGCTGCTGAATGTAGTGATTACACACGAGAGGCAACATTGTCACATACTGTCATCACAGCAATCTATTATATAAGGTGAAGGCTGTTATCCCCACATCAATCTCACAAAGAATGTAAGGGATCCTACCTGAGTGGCATGTTCTTAGTACTGTAAGAGTCATTAAAGAGAACATGTCACATAGGTTATGCCCTCCTTTCTGAGGGCAGAACAAGTTAGTGTCAGACCTGCTGTTTCCAGTACTGTGTCCCTTATTCTGTAAGATGCTGTAGTTTTCAAGTATTTAGTGCTTAAATCTGCAGTTTTCTGCCAGAAAAGAATCAGTCATTTTTTTTCAAACCCCGCCCATCTGAGGCTAGCCCCGCCCCCTCAACTGATAAACCTATTACTTTGAATAGGTAGAAACGTGTGAATAATTGTCAGTCGGTGGGGCTAGCCTTTGGTGGGTGGGGCTAACACCTGCTCATGAATAAGATTTGACCGTTAAATGCTCTAAAACTACAGCATCTTACAGAATAAGGGACACAGCGCTGGGAACAGCAAGTCTGACACTAGCTTTTGCTGTCCTTAGCAAGGGGGGCATAATCTATGTGACAGGTTCTCTTTAAAAAGTAAGGGTGCGTCCACACGGCAAGGGTTTTCAGTCGTTTTGAAATCTGTCTAAAAATCAACTGTTACCCATCCCTGTAGACATCAATAGAAAATCCGCCCAGTAGTCTACACTGCAGTTTTTTACTGGGTGGATTTTCACACTGCTGGTGTTCCAAAAAAACTTGGAACATGTACAGTCTTCCGCCCGGTTTTCGAGTGGAAGCTATGCTTTTCAATGGGAGAATGGGATGGGCGAATCTGCAAACTTTGGACAAAATCATCCCCCGAAACCATACAAAAGATGATAAAACACTGGATGGATTCTTTAACAGAATCCGACCAGCATTTTACACTTGCCGTGTGCCCGTACACTAACAGAAAAAAAAAAATTATATTGATTTTCCCTTTTTTCATCAAAGCTTGTTGATGGTCAGTTGATTGACATCCAGCCAACAAAAAGTATGATGTGTACCAGAAGCTTTTGCCAACCCCTGCAGGAAACAATAGCCCAATGTTTCATGAGTCACCAAGTATTATATATTGGAGAATTCATGATAGTGGAAAACTAAAAAATGCAGTCTAGAGCTTTGATTTTGTCGATAAGAAGGTCTTTAATGATATTAAAAGTGTGAGGATTCCACAGCAATTTTTGGGCTAAAAAGTCCAGTTTTTATAATAGGACTATATCTTTAATGTCAGAAACAAAACATTCCTGTTTATTTTGCTTATTAAAGCAGATACTTGAAGATTTATTATGATAAAGTGCTGTCATGCTGAGGTGAGCATGTATTATGGCAAGAAAATGTCAAGATACATTGAAAAACAATGATTTATGTATGAACTATTCATACCTAAAAGATCATTGAAAGTAAACAACTGCTAAGGGTGCATTCTAAAAATATAATAAATGGTTCTGAACTGTATCTTCCCTCTCTCTTTATACAAATCGTAGAACTTCAAAGTGACTTCTACTATATAATGTAGGGGTACATTATAATACACAACTTAGCTACTGCAGAATCTCCTTTTCAAGAAAAAGTGGGAGAATCCCATTCATATAACTGGTATGAAACACTCATACTTCCATTACTAGGTCTGCAGCATCTAACCTGTATATGGTTGTATAACGTTGTTTTGCCGCAGCAGGGACATATAACTGCACAATACACAGTGCAGCTGCTAATAAACCTCTTTAAAAAGCAGTGGGAGCTAAAGAATATTTGTCTTTTAATAAGTAATTCTAGGAGAGTTGTGTCTAAACCGCTGGCAACAAAAGTGAGGTTGCTGATATTTCAAGGAGAGCATCAGGAAATACGGAATCTCAATTCTTCCTACGATAATCACTAGTCAAAAAGAAAACAAAGAGTCCAGCTGACCCACTCGTCAATAGAAGGAAGCACACGGACCCCGTGGTGAACCACCCACGTATATATGCATATAAAAAAGAGAGAAAAGGTCCAACTTCCAAAAATACTAAACTTTTATTATACCAAAATTAAAAGCCAAACATGGTGCAAAAATCAGAACAAAAACAGGAAAACCCGCCTTACGCGTTTCAGGCTGCACAACAGCCTTTCATCATAGGCACTATGATGATAATCACTAGTGTCTGACGCTGTGTGTCATGCAGGCGTTGACCTACTCACTGGATTCACCATGCAGTTATCCTTTCTGCCAGGTCTTCTACATAACTTGCGGGTTTCTCCTGCTGCAAATACCTTGCTGTTAGTTGCTTTAGTTCCACCCGGCGCGGCCACCCTCTGCCGGAGTTTAAACCCACAGTGTCTGGCTGTGTTTTGCTTGTCCAGCCTATCCACTGCTGCAAGTTGATGTACTAGGCAGCTCCTCCCTACTCACTTTGCCTGATCTTCGGTTCCTAGGTACTTTTTAGCTGGGTTCTTTCTAGGTGTTGTGCTTTCACTTTACTATTTCCGTTACTGACCCTAGCTTGTCTCATTGTCCTGTCTACTCTCTCAGCGCATGACATTGGCTACGCTTCATGAATCTGCTGCCTGCCCTGACCCTGGACTGCCTGACCACGTCTCAGATTCTTCCTCTGGTGCCTTGTACCGGTTACCATTGGCCTGGGGACTGCTCTGGAGTGGAACCTGGTGACTATCCTTACGGCCCAAGCAGATTCTCACCATCAGAGGCCCTAGTGAAGACCAGATAGTCACTTAGTCAAGCCTCTCCAAGGTAAGCCCTGCCAGTGACACAGTGGGTCTACACCCACCAGTGTTACACAGTACAGATGAAATTAACTTGCTGTGGATACAGTTTCTTCCGATGGTAGAACATGAAGTAGAAGTAACATTAGAAGAAGCTGAATAAATGTAAACAGTTTCTGTTTTATAGTCTTGCAAATCACGGATATATTTTGTTTGTTTGGTTTGCAAGATTTGTGCTTCCAATTTAGCAATATTGTCCTTAAGACGGGTATCCAGTTTATCAAAAGAGGATACATTGGCAAATGGTGCAATAGACTTTTGCGCTTGTTTTATCTCTGAACAAGGTAGATAACAAATAATGAGTTGTATTAATTTGAGTGAGCATTCTGAGAGAATATTGTTTCACTTGGTAAGAAAATCAGAATCATAATTGAAAGTTGTTAAAGGGGTTCTCTGGGACTAACTTTTTATTTGTTAACTTAATTATATTGAACTTTGTAATTGATAATCATTAAAAATTATTTACCTGTTCTGTTTTGCAAAACCAGGCAGAGAGCCTTTTACTCAGTGGGTATGCTTTTAATCCAGGCTCAGCTCAGAGACACTCCTCTGTAGTGGGCGTGACATGAACAGAGAAAGATCTGGCTGTCTCTAGTGACTCATCAGTCACTATGTAAACAGAGGTGCTCACAGGAATGTAAAGTTTAAAGTACAGAGCTGTGGAGACATACACATGTGTACACAGTGACTAATCACTGCTAGCTACTAGAGTCTAGCTGCCTTCATTATTTTGCACTATTTTTTTTACCTCTTTTGAGAAGAGGATATGTCTTTTTATACATTTGCTAAATAGACCTTTTCACCTAGTCAGGAGACTTGAAGTATTTAATTGGCTGAATGTGCATTAGGACCTCTGAGATTATCCAGCAGCAGTCAGAAAAAAAGTCTGTCTACTTTTCTTTATATAGTAGTTGTGCCAGGGTAAAGTGTCATTAGATGCTGCCCTGACATCACTGAGTGCAGGAATGATGACACATTCCCTACAGCAAGCACACAGATTTCCCATGATCAAAAACTGATTGCTGTGAAGGAAGTGACAACACCCACCTTTCTTGGATGCTAGCTAGCTTATCCATTGTACAGGAAAGCTGAGTGATGCCACATTCCCCACAGTAATCAGAGTTACAATGACAGGACGGCTGTGTACCTGCTGTAGGGGGTGTACAGTACATACATAGAAATATATAAACCAAACTTTATATATAAATATATATATATATATATATATATATTACATATAATATTGGATGAGAAAATAATGTTTTTTTTACAGTGTTAAAAAACTGATTGATGCACTGTATTTTAACACAGTCTGCTGCAGTAAATGAAGGGGAGCAGAGATGCAGTGGCATGAGGTGCACATGTCTGAGAAGGATGATGTAAGGATGCACAGGGCAGGGTTGGACAGTGCTAGGAGGATTAGGGGGTGGGTGCAGCCCTAGATTGTAACTGTAATGGATTCTGGGACTTGTAGGAAAGAGCTGTTGGAGAACTACTGCCACTCTCACAAGCAGGAAGTTTCACTGATCGTATGATTGATGAATAATGAGGAAAAAGAAAAGTAAAGGTAGTAGAATTTCTTTACTTGTCCATATAAATGCTGTTTATAGTGTTTTATGAAATCATTAAACTCCCAGATAACCCCTTTAAGTTTCACCAGGTTTTAAGTTCTTTGACCAAGAGCAATGTTCCCATACTAGATTTATTTGTTGTCAACACGTATCAAAATGTTTTATTTCCACTGTCACTCATACTAATCATAATATCAAATCGAGTATAAGTTGTAACACTTCTTTTGTAGTCTATCTGATTATGTGTACCTTGTGCAAATTGAAATTTATCAGAATATAGTGATGCATAAATATTGATTTACACAATAAAAACACTTTGCTACAACATAAAAAACTGTATAAATTGGATATTGCCATCATCGTACCAACTCGCAGAGTAAAACTAAGATGTCACAAATTTTGCACGGTGAGCACTGTAAAAAATAAAAAACCTACCAGAATTGCAATATTTTCTTCAACCGGACTCAGAAAAAAAAACGATTAAAAGGCGATCAAAAAGTAATGTCCGGCCAAAACTGAAACCAATAAAAATATCAACTCATCCCACAAAAACAAGCCCATACACCGCCTCATACACAGAAAAATAAAAAAAGTTATGGCTCTTAAACTTTGGCAATGCAAAATTGTGCTTTCTTTTTTTGAATAAAAGTATTTTTGTTGTGTAAAAGCAGTAAAACATAAAAAATATATAAATTTGGTATCGCTGTAATCATATCAACCTGCTGAGTAAAGTTAACATGTCATTTATACCACATGGTGACCACTATAAAAAATTAAAATAAAAAACCAGGATTGCTGTATTTTGTTCATTCCATCTCCCAAAAACCTTGACAAAAAGCGATCAAAGAGTATACCATAATGGTATCAATGAAAATGTCTACTCATCCCTCAAAAAACAAACTGCTCTATATAAAGAAAAATTAAAAAGTTATGGCTGTCAAAATAGGACGACATGAAAACACAATTTTTTACAAATGCATTTTTATAATGTTTATGTAGTAAAACATACAAAACTATATTAAATATTAGTATTATTATTTTATTATTATTGTTGTAAGTATTCCGACCCGCATAGTAAAGTTATCATATCATTAATTCCACATGGCGAACATTGTAAATACTAACCCCAAAAAACAATTACGGAATTGCTGGTTTGTTTTTTTTCATTTTCATGGCCCAAAGCTAAAAAACTGTGGAACAACTGTGTGCCTAAAATGCAGTGTACTCACTACACAACTGGATAAATTCCATAACGGGTGTATTTTCCCAAATGAGGTCTTTTTAGAGGCTTTAATTAATTTTTGTCACCTTAACTTGTCCGCAAACCTGTAATTAGCGAGGTTGGTCACACACACCAGGTAATATTGGGAAATAGGTGGGTGCTCTAGTGGAAAAGGGCTGGCTGGACCCCATATATCAATGTTCAGAAAATCCACGGCACTCCAGTATCATGCTGATTAAGTGTTATTTATTAATTAATAAAATAAATCCATCAGTTGAAAGGTAGAGAGGTCTAGATTACTGTACAAAAACTCATATAACAACAACAAATCTCATAGATGTCAATTGTTGAAATGTCTAGCCGAAACGTCAACAATTGACATCTGCGAGATTTGTTGTTGTTATATTACTTTTTGTACAATAATCTGGACCTCTCTACCTTTCATCTGCTGGATTTATTTTATTAATTAATAAATAACACTTAATCAGCATGATATTGGCGTGCCGTGGATTTTCTGAACACGCAAACCTGTAATGGCACCTAAAAATATCCTAATAAAAATGAGACCCCCAAATCTAGTAAGAGCTCCTCCTACTCTGGTGGCTTGCGCTTGAAACAAATAGCGCTCTAGGGCCACATATGGGATATCTCTTAAAATGGGAGAATCAGGGATATTAATATTGAGTTGTGTTTCCCTGTTATCTTTTACTGTGTTCCAGTAAATAATGGATAAAAATTAAAAATCTCTATAAAATAGTAAAATTTTGAAATTTCACCTCCACTTTGCTTTAATTTCTGTGAAATCCCCAAGGTTTAACAAGCTTCCTAAACACTTTTTTGAATACTTTAAGGGATGGAGCAACTTATGCGGGTATCTAACATATGGACCCCTAAAAGCCACATAAGAACTGGACAATTCCCTATAAAGCATCTGTGTAACAAATTTTGTTTATAATGTGAAAAATTACTACTAAATGTGAAAGGTCCCTAAAAAATAAAAAGACATTTATAAACTTTAAAAATGGCAATTTTTCATATTTTTCACAAATAAATAAGGACTGTAAGGACCAAAATTTTGTTTTAACTTAAAGCTCAATGTTTCATGAGCAGACAATCTCTGAATCACATGGATAGGTAACAGTTTTAAAAAGTTATTCCCACATAAAGTGCCACATGTCAGATTTCAAAAATGGGGCTCCATCTTTAGGCACAAAACTGGCTGCGCCCTTAAGGCGTTTGTTTTATAATGTTATTTTTATTTATTGGTATATTTGTGTGTTTTTGCAGTCGTCATTTCTTGGTTGGTCCACACATTTATTTAAAGGGAACCTGTCACATAGGTTACGCCCCCCTTGCTGAGGGCAGCACAAGCTAGTGTCAGACCTGCTGTTCCCAGCACTGTGTCCCTTATTCTGTAAGATGCTGGAGTTTCAGAGCATTTAATGCTCAAATCTTATTCATGAGCATGTGTTAGCCCCGCCCACCAAAGGATTGCCCCGCCCACTGACAGTTATTCACATGTTTCTACCTAGTCCAAGTAATAGGTTTATCAGTTGAGGTGGGCGGGGCTAGACTCAGGTGGGAGGGGGGTTGAAAAAAACAGACTCTTTGAATTACTCTTCTGGCTGAAAACTGCAGATTTGAGCATTAAATACAGAATAAGGGACACAGTGCTGGAAACAGCATGTCTGTCACTAGCTTGTTCTGCCCTCAGCAAGGGGGCATAACCTATGTGACAGGTTCTCTTTAAACTGTTTAAACTGTCTATAGGTGTAACTGGTTATGCTACGATTAATGGCCTTTCTGCCTGAAACGCCTAAGAGAACATTCTCTGTTTTCTATGTTACTGGATTTTGAAGAAATACATTTATTCTTTTAAGAAGACGCTTGAGCTGTTTTCAAAATAAATTTATGATAGGGAGTCTAATAGGCAAATAAGTTCTAGGGAAGAGAGCTAGGTCTTGGGTATCACATATTGGAATTAACCATCCTTCAGTCACAATCGACCCAGTAAAGTGCCTTCAAACATAGGAGAAGATTCTCCTATCTGCAAACAGCTATATAAAAGAGACCCTAGAACTAATTTAGAAGCCTCTTACACAGTCAGCCAGAACCCTGCTCTGCACTGATGAGAGGCAAACATCCTGAAACAGCTGGATATAGATGCTTGAATTAAAATTCCCAGTCATGTTTCAAGGCTTTCAAGGGCAGATGTGACTGAAGGGATGCTGTTTCCAACAGTATGCACCAGGGATCTAGATGTCTTTCATAGAGCTTACTTGCCTATTACTCAATAAGTAATTAGCACAGAAGAAGCTTTGTCCTGTAAAGTCCACCTACATCTACAAGATAAGTATTGCCTATGTAGCGCTCATCTTTGTATGATAACCATTTTAAAATGTCACAATGTGAGACTTAGTTATGAGAAAGAAAAGTACACGGTTTGTGAATTCTATGGTTTTACCTATCAGTACTGCTAATGTGACAACCTCTATAAAAACAGACATTTTGGCACTTTGCTGCTTTGGAGCATTCATGTGTTTGTTAGAAATCAGCAATGATCTTAGAGAAGCCATTGTTGCTGCCCAAAAATCTGGCAAAGGTCATAAGACTTCTTCCAAACATTGTTTGGAGTCTTGAGTCTACAGTGAGAAAAATTACCTTCAAGACAACTGAACATCTTCTCAGAGGTGGATGCCCCATCAAAGTCACTAAAAGGTAAGACTTGCTATGCTCAGAGACATTGCAAAAAAAAACAAGAACTACATCTCCAACTCTAACGCTCCAACTCTACAGGCCTCATTTAGCATGGACAATGTTCAAGTTCATGACAGTAAAATTAGAAAAAGGCTAAACCAGTATGGCTTGATTGAAAGAACATTGTAGCATGCCTTAAAAAACAAAACTTTTGGAACAATATTTACTGGACAGACAAGACCAAAGTGGAGTTGTGTTGCCATAATGCACAATGTTTAGCAAAAACCAAACACAGTATATCAGCAAAATACCTACTGCAAAGCACGGTGGTGGTTGGGTGATAATCTGGGCTTGTTTTTCTCTGATAGCACCTGTTCACCTTGTAGTCTTTCAGTTGAGTATGTACTATCCTGTATATCAAAGTATTCTAAAGTCCAATGTGAGGCCAGCTATCCAACAGCTAAAGCTTGGCTGAAACTGTGCTATGCAACAGGGCAATGATCCCAGGTATACCATCAACATCATAATGGCTGAAAAAGAAGTCCAAACCACAACCCAATTAAAATGCTTTGAGGAACCATTAAAGTTTTGTGCATTAACAAAAGCTTACAAACTTTAATAAACTGAAGCAATATTATAAAGAGGAGCGGGTCACAATTTCTCCAAAACAATATGAGAGACTGATAAAGTCATACAGAAAACAGTTACTGCTAAAGATAATTCTACAAGCTATTATGTCATGGAGTGTACTTGGTTTTTACTCATGGCTTTTCTATTTTGGTTTTATTTTTGTTAACTAATAATGACACAGTGGAATCTTTTGTATGTTGTTCTGTACCTGAGGTTGAATTTACCTGCTTTTAAGACCCTTAAAGTCTATTTTTTTTTATGCCAAGATAAGAAAACCCATAGGACTCAAAAAGGGTGTACTTTCTTTTTCTCATTACTATATATACATACTATATTTATTGACAAATCATTTGGGAATTGACATTTATTATCTTAATATTACTTACGCATATGCCGGTTATTATAGTATGAGTGTAAAACTTTATCACGCAGGCAGAAAATACTTTGCAGCAAAGTACCATTTACATAAAATATATTTTTATTGCTTATATAATGTATTAGTGTTATATACTCATTCTGAGATTATATGTAATATTAAAAGTGTTTCTAGGTCACTGAAAATAGGGGCATCACTTCATGGTCAAATTGGTTGGTCTTAGCCAATATAGAGATAAATTTTACATAATACTAAAACAATATACAAACGTCTTTTCTTTTATTCAGACTTGGTAGCTGTAGTAGCCATTCATGGCAACAAGACAATAATCCATAAGTCCAAAGGTAAATAAAAATATTACCAAATACATTGCTCTTTAAATTGTGCTTAATTTCAGAGTTAGCCTTCTTCTTGTCTCTGAACTTATCTTTTCTACTGAGAGAAACTTTAACCCTCAAAGTTACTGACCTGGGAGCAGCCTTGTACCATCCTGTCTGTTCTACAGAGCACATTTATGTGTCGTTTCATCAAAGATAGTATCAATCAGTAGCTAACAGTGTTTCTTGGAAGCATGTACATATTTCTCTCCACTGAAAAGCTTCCTCACATGACAAAAACAGCTCTGCTAGCGCACATTTATACTTCAATAAACACACATTTATAGTCAGACATCCTACTTGGACAGTGTCATTGCTTTTCACAACCTCTCCATCAGTAACAGGCACAGCTAGGAATAGGAGCTAACAGAGCTGAAATGTCAGTCACTGCTGTAGATTCGCTCCCAGCCTGCACAGGAAGTGTGAACCTGAAGAGTCAGATGTGAGAACCCCGTTAAGAATAGAATTTTTCTAAAAATCTATATAGATGAATATTTCTCTCAGACTGTCTTAAAAAAGAGTAACTGATAAAAAAAATAATGAACTTAATTTTGTTTTCAAGTGCTTGTCTGCTTTAGAAGACCCATTCTCAAAGACTTTGTTATCTTTTAACTCTAAATTCTTAGGTATTGAAGGGGGATACCCTTGTCAAGACGTGCTCAGCATGTTTATGGGCTAGGGGTCTGCAATGTTGGCTCTCCAGCTGTTGGGAAACTACAACTCCTATCATGCATTTATATGATCTATATCAGTGGGCATGATGGGAGATGTAGTTTCCAAAGAGCTGGAGAGCCAACATTGCAGACCCCTGGTACGTGGACAGCTATCTCATTTGAATAGGCACTGAGTACAGCTTTATCTGCTTTCTGATGATGTTGCTGTAAAAAACTGATTACCAACAATAGCTGTTGGCAAGTTTACAAGCAATTTGAAGCTGATCGCAGATCTCTACATTAGGAAATCCTGTGATCTATATATCCTTTTCTAATAAAAGGGATCATCTAGAAAGGATTACCCCTTTAAGTTTTAATTTTTAGTTTTTCCTTGCGTTATGACAGCAGTACCATTTTCATGTTAATACACAGTTGAGTCACATTATTATGACCACCATCTAATATCTAGAGTAAACATGGTGTGCAACATGGACGGCATCTAGACAGCCTGGCAGTGATTCACTATGGTAATGATAGATTGGCACAGGTATCTGAAACCATGCTCACTGTATAGCTGTTGAAGCCTTTTTTGCTGACGTATAACAGAGGTGCCGACACTATCCATCTGCTTTAGCGCCCTATAGGCAGTAAGGTTCATTGAACTGTTGTATTAGACACATGTCTGTTAGCCCCCTGGTTCATTGCGATGGTAAGTAGCTCCACTGTATTATGTCAGTCCAACCTTGTGCACATTTGTAGCCATTGTCTACCTCTCACATCAGGACGCTTATTTGCAATGCTGCCACCTGTCCAGTGATGATACACTATCACAGTAGCAGCACGCAAATGGTTAAAAAAATCCAAAGTTTCAGAAATACTTCCATCTTTTGCCCAAAAGCCAAAATTCATCCCTTTTTCCAACTCTGATAAATCATCCCTTTTACCCATAACAACAACGAGGGGTATGAGTGCAAGACAGCCTATCTGCACAGGTTACTAGATCAGTGCGGTCTGCTTATATAGCTGGTGACTTTTTTCTCTCTGGATTATAGAAGTCTGATGACTCAATGAGAGGTCTGAATTTGACCCAAGTGAGAGGTAGAAATAGTATAGGACCATCCTTACTGAGGTCCCGTTGATAGTCGGCGGATGGCTTAAACATATTTTGATCAAAACGTGTGAACTAAGAACCTCAAAGTTTTTTTCATATATTGTAGATAGCATTAACGCTTTTGAAGGTTTCCCTGTTGTTTACAAGACAGCCTATTACACACCTCTAATACCCACCAAGCCAGCTCACCTGTCTTCCTTAATGAGCTACGCGCTACTATTGTCAAAAGTAGTAAATGGTCATAACGTGACTTGACTGTGTATAAATACATAACATTTTGCTAAATGACTTACAAGTTTTCATTACATCATTCTTGAGTACAAAGTATCATTGGCACTAAAGCCACACCTGACACCTCAGGTGGTGGACAACCATGACCATCTGGATTCCATAACAGATAGGGTAAGTAAAAACAAGATGTTGAGGTAAATGTTAACATAGTCCTATCATTACCCTGATTCTAGGACTGTCTTATATTTTTCTGCTGCCTTGTTTTTCTAAAATCAGCGTTAATTAGGTAGGAACTATACAATGAGTGTGCACTTTGTAGTGATATTCATGAGCTTGCACTCACTTTCTATTGATTGACAGCTTTCTGCCTATGCACACCATGCACCGCAGTGAATCACCAGAGAATGGGGGGGAGCAATGCAGTAAATCGTTTTGTTTTAAAGAACAAGTTTTGGACTGCCTATAAATTTACATTATCATGTTTTTGAGGAAAAAGAAAGCAGTCCCGCTTTTGTTATTTGCATATTATTGATTATCTTTATGATTTTGCTTATGCCATATATGTTATTGTTTAACACATGCAAAATAAAACAACTTTTTTATGAAAGAATGGCTTTATTTTGTTTATTCAAGCACTGTTTCAAAAACTAGGGGGCTTCACAGGGCGATTGTTGATATTTCTTTTATAATGCTTAAAGGGGTTTTATCACTACAAAGATTATGTCTCAGATTATGGGGACAGTAAAAATAAGCACTTTTGTAATTGGTTTGCATTACCTCTGTCTCTTGGTTTAGCAGATATGAGCTTTTCTGTAAATCTGTATTCTGTTTCTGCTGCTGCTGGTCGGGACACGCCCCCTGCCCAGATCCCGTCCTCTACACACATTCAGCCTGTTGGGATAAGCCCCCAGACAAGAAACGCCCCAGCCACGCCCCCTGTGCTGTGATTGGCTGCCTGCACACTGTGTTTTCTCCCCTCTGAGCTATTAAAATCAATAGTGAAACCAAGGGCTGCTGTCTCAATACACATCTCCCAGCTCTGGGGTGAATGATCTGGACAATTACTGGCTGTTTAAGTCACAGATCCCCTCATATAACAGAGTGTTATACAGGCTCTTGCCTGTTAACAGGGGGAGAGAAGGGTAGGAGGGTAGTGTGCATTGCTCCATATAACCCAGTCTGCTGTCTGGTAACAGATGGGGAGGGATGGGCAGTGTACACACCTCACATGTCTCATCAGTTCAGGCTGTGTGTAAAACTGCATATACCACAGTCATACAGTCTCCTGTCTGGTAACAGAAGGGGAGGAGGGAGGGGGCTGTGTACGTGCCTCACATGTCTCATCTTTGTGTATAACTGCCGGCTGAAGGCTGCAGACATAAGAAGCATGCAGGAGGCCACAGAGCTGTTATATCCAGACAACCTTCTGCATCCCCTGCTTCAAACAAAATGATGATGTCACAGTTCTTCAGTGAGGAGAGACACGCCTCCTGGGAGGAGACACGCCTGCTGAGAGGAGAGACTAGCCCCTGGATTTCAAACTCAATCTCAGAGAATCAACTAAAGAGCATGAACATCTCAAACGATAAAACTCCTTTAACTATACTATGTATAGCAAACCATTGCTGCCTGTCAGAAACAAGCTGTCAATCTATTAATAGGCACACAGACATGGCAAAGGGACCTTTGTCATGGCAACCGGTTGATGCCCACAATCGCATCATGGGGCACCAATGGGGTGACAATGGGAGACAGTTCCTTTTTGCTATCCACCAAGAAGCCATAGTCACTGTTGACTATGTCATATAAAAGATAAATGGTCAGAAGCAGAGGCAATCCCGATTCTGGTCACAGCACTGAGTTATGGATTTAAAGAGAACCTGTCACATAGGTTATGCCCCCCTTGCTGAGGGCAGCACAAGCTAGTGACAGACATGCTGTTCCCAGCGCTGTGTCCCTTATTCAGTAAGATGTGGTAGTTTTAGAGCATTTTATGCTGAAATCTTATTCATGAGCAGATGTTAGCACCTCCCACCAAGGGATAGCCTCGCCCACCTGACAGTTATCCTCATGTTTCTACCTATTTAAAGTAATAGGTTTATCAGTTGAGGCGGGCGGGGCTAGCCTCAGGTGGATGAGGTATGAAAAAAAACAAACTCTTTTCATGACTCTTTTCTGACTGAAAACTGCAGATTTGAGCATTAAATACTCTAAAATTACAGCATCTTACAGAATAGGGGGCACAGCGCTGGAAACAGCAGGTCTGTCACTAGCTCAGTAAGGGGGGCATAAACTATGTGACAGGTTCTCTTTAACCCCTTAAACCGAACACCTGAAAAGTAGTTAATGACCAGAATTTTTTTTTTCGTTTTTGCCTCCTTGCGTTTCAACAGTTGTAACTTTTTTATTTTTTCAATGATGCAGTTGGATGAGGCCTCATTTTATTCGAGACAAGTTGTACTTTATGGGGGAATAGTTTAAATTCGCTTATAAATAATTGCAGAATTTTTTTTTATTTTTTTTTTACACCATTCACATTTCACACTTAATAACTTATTAGATTAATTCTACCGGTTATTACGGCCGTGTGGATACCTAATATGTGTAGTTTTTTTTGTGTGTGTAATGTATGCACAACTATTTTTTATTAAAAATTTATTTTTATTTTATTATTTATTTTATTTATTCATTTTTTTTACACTTTTTCTGTTTTTTTTTTTACTTTTTTTTTCAAATCCCCTGAAGGGAGAACTGTGTTACCATTTTTTTTTTAACACTTAGTAATTTATTAGCATATTCATATATGCTAATACATTCTAATCTATGTCACTTTGACACAGACAGTGATCAGGACACCACACAGTGTGTCCTAGTCACTGGCTTCATACACAGACAGCTCTGGGGCCACTCTAGGTCCCCAGGGTTGACTGTGCAGCCGTTCCCCGGGCTTTTTCGGGTCACCGGGTGTTCCGATCACCCGACAGAGCAGGGGAAACCCTTTGATTGCGCTGCGGTAACGCACAGCCGCAATCAAAGGGTTAAAGCATCGGGCTTCGGAGGTTTCATCCGCTCTCCGATGCTTGCAGGGGATGCTCTGGGATCAGGGCTGTGTAGTACAGCCCCGATCTCAGCGCAGCTGCGGTGCCCGGGCTGCGCAAACCCCGAAGTTTACAGCGACGTCTAAAGATGTCGCTGCAGAAGAACAATCCCCACCAGCCAAAGTCTAAAGTCGGCGGGCGGTCGTTAAGGAGTTAAATACTCTAAAACTCCAGCATCTTACAGAATAAGGGGCACAGCGGTGGAAACAGCAGGTCTGTCACTAGTTCAGCAAGGGGGGCATAAACTATGTGACAGGTTCTCTTTAAATTGCAGCTGACCTATGCTGAGGACAATGCTCCATCCCAACTGTGCAGTGGAGAGAAATCTGAATACTCGATACAATGTCTATTGGGCTAATCGAAAAAACACTTGAGTACTGCACTAGCTGTTTCCTTCAGCTCCATAAAAACAAATGTTTTTGGCAGGGCACATGAATTACTATTGTTTCATTCAAACTCAATCACTAGAAGGGGGGCCGTTCTCACATTTCTCCTCATTTCTTGTGTGCAGCATGGGGGAATATGGGACACAGGTCTTGTTCTTGAGATCAATGGGGGTCCCAGAGGTGGGACCCCCAGAGGTAATACATTCATTGGCTATCTTGTAGGTAGATTATAAATATTTTTCATGGGATAAACCATTTAAACTCCAATGAGAGTAAACCATTTAAAAGTATTTCAATGTCTTAAAAGGTTGTCACAGCATTCATTAGAACAGTATTTAAAAATGAGTTTTCTAAAACAGACACTCCATTTAATGATTGGGGTAGCATACATAGAATTAGAAATCCCCAAAAAAAGAATTTACATTTGCATTTTGCTTTGACTATCTTTTATCTTGGTTTTAAGTCTAAGCTACATTAATATGCACCATAATGCATCACCCGCACCTTATACCTGAATGATAAATATCACCATCCAAGCCCATGGGACAACTTAAAATGCTTTTTTTCACATGCATTTTGATGCATGATATGCTATTTAAGATGTGCATTTTCTGCATCAAAATACACATTAAAAAGCAATGTGTAAACCCAGCTATTCCTTTGGGAATTCAGAGCTATTAATTTTGCCTTTTTCAAAAACCAAACATCCCCTAAAAGATCAGAATGTGCATGATTATTATTTATTATTATTTTCCATTTTCTGCTGCAGTTTTTACCTGAAACTAGAGTTGGCAGAGTAGCCCTAGTTACAGGGAAAAAATAGCCGTGACCTTTAATATTTGTCAAAATCTGAGCTCTGCTAGGACTACACAGGAGGGTCACATGACTGCTCTCCTAGCAATAATATAACAATCAGGAAAAGAGAGGAATCGGCTCCTCTTTGGTACACACACTGTTTGATGTAGTGCTGAGTTTATAACAATGAGAGGAGAAAAGGTAAAAGCTTTTTAACCAGGAATGAATATAGACCATAAGAAAAGGTAAAAAGCAAAAATATTCTCACTTTTGAATCCACTTGTTTGGTTATAAAAACAGATGCATCAAAAACTGCACAGTGTGAACTTTACTGTATAGTGCTTTGGGTTTTCTATACATTTGTACACATGAAAGAATACACTTTCAGGTTTAAAGAAAATGTAGTAGCGATAATCGTAGTGTGTTGATCGGCAAGGCATTTTTATAACTCTATGAAAAAAGATGTAGCACCGCCTTCAAGGGGTTTTCCAAACCTATAATTCTTTTTTTACAAATGGCTTACAATGATAACAACAGGAATAACACTGACTATATAATATTACTTGTGCCAATGCCTCCCTGGTCCTGTCAGGGTCTCTTTCAGACTCCAGTACAAAACAAATAGAGGAAGCAGCACCACTTGTTACATTATTCACCCATGTCCATAATAAAGGCAATGTTTCAGCCCTTTCATAGGGCCATATTTGAGCTCGAAAATGGCCAAATGGAAAGACCCAAACATAGGGCCGCATGAATGAAAACTGTCTAGGTCTAAAACTCACTTCGTTGCCCACAGAGCTCTACTTTCATTTTTCCAGAGCACTATATGGAATGAGAGGGGAGCTCTGATTGGTTTCTATGGGCAACAAAGTGAATTTTAGACCTAGATAGTTTTCATACATGTGGCCCATAGTCTTTTGTATGGATATGGGTGAGTAAATGTAACCTTTTTTGAAGTGGTGTTGCTTCCTCCATTTGTTTTGTACTACTTGCATGTAAGTCTTGGGATCAGATTCTTGGAAGCTTTTTGCACACTGTTTTGTAGCTTGTCTTTTCATATATGATGCCGATTCCAGATCTACTATTTTTTGTATGTTCCAGCAATTATATGATTTGTCAACACATGACTTCTGTAGCCAAACATTGACGTATGACGTATCAACACAACACCACAGGAGCCAGAGGAATGAAGAAAGGCAGGGGACCAGGGAGGTGTCAGCAAAGCAGCTGCAGGTGATTGGTAAGGTTAGTATTCTTTTAGTAACTTTACATCATTGTTAGCTACTTGTTAAAGGGGTTGTCCACTAAAAAAACAATTACATGTCATTGAGGCCAGGGTTGGTAAAAAAAAGAAAGAAAAAAACCTGATACGTACTTTGCTATCCCTGGTAACTGTGTATTCGGTGCTCCCGGCAATCCGCTCCTCTTGACTTGCGATCTATTCACTTACAATGGAGCTTGAGTTTTATTTATTTACAATGGAACTTGAACCTCTGCGGTGTGTGGGGACAAGAACCCGGAAGTGAAGAAGAGCAGATCTCCGGGAGCTCGGGAGCAACAGCAGCGGGACACTGCTAGGTAGGTATTATGTTTTTTTTTAAATTACTTTTGCCCACTCTGGCTCCAATTATTATTATTATTATTATTATTATTATTTATTTTAAAGCGCCATTGATTCCAGGGCGCTGTACATTCGAGGAGGTTACATACATTACATAAGTCAAACGAGTACAGTGATAAGGGATAATGACAATTGGCATGACAGAGGGAGAGAGGACCCTACAATGCCATGTAATTTTTTTTTTTTTAATGGACAACCTCTTTAAACATTTCATAGGATTGATAAACCCCCTTTAGCGCTCAACTTGTAAGAAAAAAAAATTAAAAATAGAAAAAAATTACTAGATTTGAGCAATTAAATGCTACAGCACCACACAACTCGTCAGTGTTTTATTCCCAAATGTAAAAATGGTTTGTGTCTTTTAAGTGAAAAGTCAAACGTAAACCCATATAAAAAGAATATTTAAGTAGTCTCCTTAGATATTAAAACTCTCAGAGAAAACATGTTTTTGAACATAACTACATAATATAACTACATCATATATAAGTCATATTTTGTTGTTAAAATAAATTTAGAGCTGCACAAAGTAATAGCCTACTATAAGTCAAGTGCTTTGTGAGACTTCTTTCAAATTATTTGCAGTAGGGTATAACAAGTTTTATTATGTATGTTTATACATTCTGGCCTCAAAAAGACCAGTTTCCATTACAAGCATTCCTAGCAAATGAATTGGTCATCATACAACCATTTGATGCAATCATTCAAGGCATATTGATTTTAACCTTGCAATCCATCCAAACAGCAGCCAGGCTTGTAAAAATGCAGAATGCAAGCAAAGTTGGGTGGACATGCATCCAACCGGCATTCCATCCATTATCAGGCATCATTCCCATTGCAGTACATGCAGTTCTAATACTTACCTGACCCGTGATGGAGAGACCATAGCCGTGTCCCTTGGGATGAATTTTAGGTGGAGTGCAGCAGCTGGGACAGTTACAGAGACATGAGTCAGAATATCGCTTACATGGAAACCTATTAAAGAGTGATGAGAAAAGGAGCTAATATGGGGAAACAGGTGCATATTTAGTATATGTGTTAATCACAGGAACAAGGACACTTCATGGTGGAAAATAAGTATCCCTACAGAAAAACGGTTAATTGGCTGTTCTGTTCACTGGTTTTTCTACATAACTTCTTAAACACTTGTTAAATACCTTTGTTCTCTGTAAAGAGACCAGTTTAAAACTAACACTCATCAAAGCCTAGTAGATCAACATAGCTACTCAAGAAATATACATCAGTGTAAACCAGACTAAATACAATATACTATCAGGGCAGGACTGCCATAGAACAAACATATGTTCAATATTCAATTATTGCAAAAATATATAGTGAAAATGCTAAAATTAGATTTCAATCCAGCTCTAATAAAATAGTTAGGACTAAAATGATCAGGGAAGCAGAGTAAGTCTAGTCAGTATGTAGCCTAGGGGAGACATTTGAATGGGTTTCAGTATTAATATAACCATTTTCCTGTAATTATTTTCCACTTAAGAGAGCTGCAAAATCATTTTGGGCTATAGGATAAGCTTGAGATAGAACTGCGCTGTCAACCTGCACAGGGAATATAAATGCCAAACAATGATGGCTGATACTTATTCAAAGCTGAAGGCTTCTGAATAAATAGATATGAATACTGCATCAATTAAAACTATGTGAAATGCACACCAGATACTAATCTGAGTGTATGTGAAGTCTGGATACAAAGCTTAAATACCTAAAAAACTAAAATAACCAGTCACAATATAAAACAGAGGCAGCTGTCCACTGGAAAAGTGTTAAAACTTGATTACCGTAAGCAGCATCATTCTCGGAGGGATGTATTTTACACCTCATAGGAAACAAATGAACTATTTTAGACTACAGATGGTGAAAATTTACCATGACACAGCAGTTTTTTAAATCAACGCTTCTCTAAACTTCTCAGTCTAACAGTTTGAATTTAGATTGGAGTACTTGTGTATAACAGTACATATTAGGATATATTCAAAGAGGTCTATAGTTCTGGAATCTATTGCAACAGTAATAGAGATAATGACTATGTAAGAAAGGTTTTAAGAAAGTTTCCTACTTGTTTCTGGGATGGTCAACACTTGAAGACCTGCGGTATTTCTCCCGTCGGGTGGCACCTTTGGGTGACATTTTGGTGCTGGTGTCAGAATCCCCGCTGTCATCATCCCCCATGGCTTTGATGTAGCTGCCGCTCCGCATCCTTCGACATGGTATTTCCCCTCTTTTCCAGGTGCTGGGTATCCCCCCCATTCATCTGGTGGTACCTGCATATACATAAGCAATGCACATTTCCACAGCAAGCTCCTGAATGCTGTAATTTTACATACAAAGAAAAAATTATTATTTCACGGTCATTCAATGATAAGAATGAAGTCAGCACTCCAATGGGATGTTGACAAAGGCATATTATATTATATATATATATATATATATATATATATATATATATTATATATATATATATATATATATATATATACATATATTATATATATATATATATGTATATATATATATATGTGTATATATATGTATATAAATATATATATACATAACCATTAATATAATATATATATATATATATATACACAATCCACACAGGCAAAGAAATCAAACCCATAAATTATGTGCAATAATTAGAAATTACACAGGGAAAAAAGTATTGAACATATGACTAAAGAGAGGTGAAAAAAGCGACAGAAAGTTATGAGACCGGCTGAAATCTGTCAGTAATTCTAAAGCAATCATACCACTTAATGAAAAATAATATCACCTGGTTCAACTGATGGCCTATAAAAAGTTGTCTCATTACCAAGGTGCTACACAAGAAACATCTTATGATGAGTAAAACCTGTGAGCTGTCTCAAGACCTTTGCAAACTTATTGTAAGCATATTGATCTCATTGGATACAGAAGAATTTCTAAACTATTGAAGGTTCTATTTAGTGCTGTTTGGGCCATAATTTGGAAGTAGAAAGAACATAATTTCAACAAGCGACCAGGTGCTCACAGCAAGATTTCAGACAGAGGACTGAAAGGACTACTTGTGGAGAGCTACAGAAAGATCTGGAATCAGCAGATACTATTGTTTTAAAGAAAACAATAAGTAATACACTCATTATCCATGACCTCTATGCATGATCACCAGGCAAGACTCCGTTGCTGAACAAAAACAATGTTCAACCACATTTAAAGTTTGCTTAACAACATTTAGACAAGCCTGTGAAATAGTGGGGTTGTCTGGTCAGATAAGGTCAAAATTAAACTCTTTGGATGCCAGAACACAACATATTTGGGGGAAAAAATGTTCAGCATATCAGTCCAATAACACCATTTGAAGTTTGGAGGTGGGAACAACATGATGTGCAGCTGTTTAGAGCATACAGACTGGCAAACTGCAAAAAATTGAAGGAAGAATTAATTGGGCAACTGTACTGAAACATTCCTGATAAAAATCTGCTGCCATCTACCATGATGATGAAGATGAAACAACAGGGGACATTTCAGTAAGACAATGATCCCAAACAGTCAAGGAAACTCTGAAATGGTTCCAGAGAAATAAAATAGGTACTACAATGGCCAAGCCAATCACCTGTCCTGAATCCAATAGAAAATCTATGGAAGGAACTTAAGCTCAGAGTTCAAAGAAGGAGTCCAAGGAACCTTCAGGTTTCTAGGAGTGCTTGTGTGGAAGAATGAGCCCAAATAAAACCTGAGCAATGCATGTGACTAATTTCTTCACACAAGAGGCATCTTGAAACTGTCAACACCAATAGTGGCTTTTGTACAAAGTATTAAATACATTTCAGTATGTGTGTTCAATACATTTTCCCTGTGTAATTTCTCATTATTACACATAATTAAATTTATGGACATCTATGGTTTGATTTCTTTTTCTGTGTGGATTGGATGAGTTGTTACCAACATTTGGTGAGAATTTCAAGTCAATAGCACCTTAAGAAATATATTTCCTTAACATTGGTGACATGTTCAATACTTATTTTACCCACTATACAGCAATTTTCACAGGTTGAATGGCTCATTGGACAAAAACCACTATGCCATACCCTCTAGTGTAAGTCAGGGGTTCATATTACAGTCAATGAGGTTATGTCAGAACTACCAAAAAGAAGAAGAAACCAATAGGCTTCAAAGAATGAAATGGGTGCACAGTCTTTAGACTAAAACTCTATTACGCTTGTTTAGGGTGTTCTGGATCCTGAAAATGCAGTTACAGTTTATGGTAATATGGAATAGTAGCCAATGGTTACATGGAGATGCTGCAGGAGATAAGGCAAGTACGGAGCCATGCTTTAGATAATTTATGGGTCCATTTCATTGTTCAAATTGCTTGAGAAAGGAAGAGGTCCCGTGCAATGTTGAGACAGTTTAGTAGTACTAAATAATTTATATATGGAGAGGTATAAAACAGCACCTTGAATGTAACTTCTACTTTTGGAGCAGAGAGCAATGCCATACAAAAATGTGTGAGAGTTCAGTTTTAATTTTTGGTGAGGGCTATTGGCTAGCTTTAGTATTGTATTGTAGCTTGCACAGGTGGTTTTGAGGTTGGCACTGTAAATTTCATATGACCCAAGTATTGATCTATCAAAAAATCTAATTGTGACAACCTACAGTATATGTCCAGTAATGCCAATTTATTTGAGTCAAGAATCACAGACAATCCACATAGTTATAGACTTTGACCGATACGTGTTGCTCAGAGGTAAGTACAGACTTGATTTAGTTGTAAATAGACAATTAGGGCCACATGTATGAAACGGTTTTGGTCTAAAACTCACTTTTTTTTGCCCCTAGCTTTCGATGGGGAAAAAAGTGAGTTTTAGACCAAAACTGTTTAATACAGGTGGCCCTAACTGTTTCTTGTAGAAGTATTTCTACCACAAAGCCTCTCTATGCACCATATCTTTTTGTCCATACTAAAGAGAAATCTGATCATTATTACCTTCTGAGAAGTAAAATAGATTGAATCAAGAAAAATATTTAAAAAAAATGTGTTGCCAGGAGAAGCAGAGCTAATGGCTCATGGGCAATGGTGCAAAAGTTCTTAGGCTCCCCACTTGTTCCCACCACCTATGACAAAACCACACCTATTAAATTTTGTGTATACAACATATTAGTAGAAGCACTATAAAACTTTCAGTTTTACAAAGCAGGAATAAGGCTAACAAAAACACTATATATGGCCCTACTGCACCTCTGCTTTCATATGGGATCATGTATAAGCAGTTTTTTTCTGTCTGATTCTTTGTCAAATATGCATTATGGAAGTATGCTAGGGGAAATTATCTCCAGTATACAGTATACACTATGACCACATAACTTCAGTATGCAGCATGTACAGGGTTTGTTTTTTTAATTTCAGGCCCTTGAATTAATTTACACCACATTTTGGCCCCATAACTAACTCAGATCCTAGACCAAAAATCTAAAATCCAGACCTCAGACCCGAACCCCAAAATAATTCAGAACTGAGAACAGATCCAAAAAATTAATTCATACCAAATATTATACCTCTAAGTAAAAGACCCCAGACCAGATCTTATATTAATTAAGACCCCAGAACATACCCTAAACCTAAAAATAATTCAGATCCCAGGCTAGGCCCCTAAATAAATTCAAACACCAGACAATACTTGTGACTGAATACCCAGACAAGACCACAAAATCAATTTTCACTTCAAACTAGAGCTGCCACCATTTCTATCGGAAAAAAAAAGCCAAGTTCACATTGGTCAAAAGGGGGTGTGCTTTGGGGGCAAGCTTTATGTACCAGACGTGTAGTAGACCACATTTTTGTGTCTACCAAATAGAGAATATACCACCAGTGATATAGCCAAAATGTAGGTAAAAAGAAATAAAAGGATCTTTGGTAGCCTATGACAGTGAAGGGGTTAATTATGTATGAGCAATGTATACAACTCCCTGACCAAGCACACCTTTATTCTTATAAACAAGTTTGAATGTAATACACCTTTCTAAAGCTTGGCTGTTCTACTAATGTTTTAGCACTTTTCAATGATACATAAGTCTATATTTTTTATTGCCAGCTTTTCAAGGTTTTCTTCATGGCACTAGATTAAGTTTGTAATTGTTTTACCTTTCTTTTACAGTCATTTTTATGCAGGTGATATACAGTTATAGGGTTTTGTAGGTCAGGGCTAAGAGTTGAGGTTTGGTTTGTCTTCATGGTCAGTGAAAACTTGTATTGGGTTGCAAACTCCATTACTGAGATGCCTCCATTCCATAAATACCTTTTTATGGCTAATAATTCTATATTTTCAGTGACATAACTTCTTTTAAGGAATGACATCTGGAAAAGTAACTGCTTATTACCAATGTTTTGGGACAGCACTGCTCCTACTGCTGAGTCCAAAGCATCTAGCTCAAAAACAAATGGTAAATTAAGATCAAGGTGAATAGGGATGAGTGAATCAATTCTAACGAAGTGGAATTCGTTTAGAATTTCAGGAAAAATTTGATTCTGAACAAAGCCGAAGTTCATGGTGATTTGCAGTAATGAATCTAAAATGGCCATGAGCACATGGTGTGACATGGGGCAAAGAACTATGAGAGAATGAAAGGAACACCCTCAATGACATGTGCAGACATGCAGCCAATCAGCAGTCAGCCAGCTTCTGTGATGTCACAGCCCTATAAATAGGGCAGCCATGTTAAATTCTGCCACTTATCACTTTGTCTCCTATGTATAAGCATTTGTCTGTAGCAGCACTAGATTGTATTCTGTGCAAAATACTTACCATTTTTGCGCTACTGGGGTTAAAGACCTTCACAAGTGTGTGTCATATACACACCTGTTCCTGAACCAG
The DNA here is from genome assembly GCA_025379985.1 of Phyllomedusa bahiana. Classification (NCBI taxonomy): domain Eukaryota; kingdom Metazoa; phylum Chordata; class Amphibia; order Anura; family Hylidae; genus Phyllomedusa; species Phyllomedusa bahiana. The sequence goes on along the minus strand of JAODAL010010186.1, from coordinate 66,909 downwards.
CATTTTTTATCTTGGGATAATGCAATCCGTGGGCCAAGAGTTAATTTATCCTTTTGTTTGTAGGGAATTCAGGGTCAAATCCAGGGTGTGTGTATTTCTTCCCCACACATGCCTGAAATCCATAAAATGCAGTCTGTAGGGTATTTTATTCTCTAGCCAAGAGTTAATTTATCCACTTTTTGTGGGGTATTCTGTATCAGATCCAGGGTGTGTGTATTTCTGCCCCACACACGCCTGAAATCCATCAAGTTCAGTCTGTAGGGTATGTTATTCTGTGGCCAAGCATTAATTTATCCACTGTTTGTGGGGTATTCTGAGTCAAATCCAGGATGTGTGTATTTCTGTCCCACACACACCTGCATCCATCAAGTTCAGTCTGTAGGTTATTTTATTCTGTGGCCAAGAGTTAAAGGGGTTTTACCAAGAAGAGATGTCCTTAGCTAACAGGCTGAATTTGAGCCTTGAGCCCTGAAAAAAGGGCCGTTGTGTTTCTGTGTTTAAAAAAACAAGTACCTCCTCTGTGATGTCATAGCACCACCTCCCCTGCACGTTCCCGAGGAGGCTTAGTCTCTGTGGCTGAGCAAACATTGTTTTGCTACATCACAGAGGAGAACTATTGTGCACAAGCTAATGGGTTTTGTTTTATGCCTCTTATCTGCTCAGGAGAGATTAGCTCCGGACAGGCAGCTTTCTTTCATTCCTTCATGGACACAGGGAGGGTCTGCAGTTTTACTAAGATAATTACATTACAACCAATGCATTCTCTATACAGGAGACAAAGGATAATTTTTCCACAGTCCCTTCAAAGCTGCAGGGGGGGGGGGAGAAGGGCTGCTCAGGGAGCATCTGCAATCTTTACTCTGATAATTGCACTAGAACTAGTGGATTATCTATACAGAAGACAGAGACTTTTTTCCCCAGCTCTTAAAGCTCTTTTGTTCCTGCCGGGAGTAAAAATTTGCAGACAAGGGCAAGCACAGTAGATCGTGTTGGTCGTTAATGAAAAAATTTCGGAAACAAGGGATCAAATTAAGCGTAGCTGTCACGGGCTTCACTTTTTTAATGAATATATTTGAAAAGTGATTAAATACCCATTTTGGAGGATCCCATGTAAAAATTTACTCGTGGAAAAAAACCCCTTTAAATTTTTTCCCACTGTTTGTGGGGATTCATTCAAATCCAGGGGTTGTGTATTTCTGCCACATACGCTGAAATCCATCAAGTTCAGTTGGGGGGATTTTTTCTGGGGCCCAAGGTTATTTACCCATGTTTGGGGGTATTCGGTGTCAAACCCGTTTTTGTGTTTTTCGCCCACAACACCTGAAATCCATAAAGTTCAGTCTGTGGGTATGTTATTCTGGGGCCAAGATTTTTAATTTTTGTCCCCTTTTTGGGGGGTATTCGAGCAAATAGGATGTGGTATTTCTGTCCCACACACCTGATCCTCAAGATCAGTTGTGGGTATTTTATTCTGTGGCCAAGAGTTAATTTATCCACTGTTTGTTGGGAATTCTGTGCCAAATCCATGCTGCTGCCACTTTCACATTCTGTCATTGTGCCACTCTGTGGCCTACTCATGCTGCTGCCAACCTCTCATAACTTGTCATGTGCCTACTCTCCATCCTCATTGTGCTTGTTGCTGCCGCCACCTCCATACTGCTGTCATTGTGCCCAATACTGTGGACGACACATGCATCGATGCACCTCCACATCTGTCCATTTGCCACTCTATGGCCTACTCATGTTGCTGCCACCTCCTCAATTTGTCATTGTGCGACACTGTGGCCTACTCCTGTTGCTGCCACCTTCACAATCTGTCATTTGCCACTCTGTGGACTAGTCATGATGCTGCCACCTTCCCAATCTGACATTGTGCGACTCTGTGGACTACTCAAGCTGCTGCCACCTGACCACTCTCTCACTTGACCATCCTGTGGTTTCCTAATGTGTTCTCCGCACCGCTCACCACCTCTTTGGATGTGCCACTATGCTTGGTTTCCCCTTTCTTTTAATCTGTTCAGAAGGAAAAATGGAAAGGACAAACACAACCGATTGTGTTGCGGAGAAGCCGTAAGGCCAGTATGAACATGGTCCTTTGTTTGCATCACGATTGTCTGATGATTAGGTAAGCAAAAAGCAGGAGTGGATACAGAAGCTGAAGACATGCAAATATTCCATATACTTGTCATCTCTGTTTTGGATCAACTCCTTTTTCTTTTTGGCTTTAGCAATACTGATGGATTATTGACCGGTCAAAGGAAGGGCAAAATGATCAGTGATGTCAATGCAAAATTACTGCCGACAACCTCTCCACTCTTTCTGGGAGGGGGTCTACAGGCATCAGATTTAAACAGAACAGGTTCTGTCATAATGGTGGAAATCATCGAGATGGTGTAAAAGGAGGTCGCTTCTTTGACACTATAGTGGGATCTTGAGCCCTCAGCTCTGTTCTTTCTAGATGGCGCTGACATTACCTTATCAGACTACGTTCCCACTTCAGTTACTTGGTCAGTTTTGCCCTCGTAACTAGTGTTGAGCAATTTTTATCGACAATGTTGAAATCGGCAAGGTTTTTATGGTGATCGAAATTTCAGATCATGCGTAATTAAGGTTAAAAATCTGTGCATAATCTATTAAGATCGCGCCTTTTTCGGCGCTTCTGTAATTTGGCGGGCCATCAAATGAGATTACAGATTGAGGCTCGGGTTGAGCATGTGTGTGCGACGTCATGACTGAGGATGTGTATGGTTGCGATTGTGGAAAAATCACATGCACCTCGTTTTACATAGAACCAGCGTTTACCTGTTTCAGCCTCAGTGTCTCTTCAGGTGTCCTCATAGGGATAGGACCTCGCGCTCTGCCTGTGGCCAAACAGCTCAGCGAAATTAGTCTATTTCTGCACAGAGTAAACCTCTACTATTAGCTGCTGATTTCCAATTTAGTTAGATTAGAGATTTGAAGATTTTATGAAGTTAGCTAGAGGAATTTTAAAGCAGAATTCTACCGCTGTAATTCACGGCGGTGGGAGCGGGGGGGGGGCCACCCCGCGGCGTGAACCACAGACAGCTCTATCTATAAAGAACACTGGAATAAAGTTCACCACAGACTTAGTGTAGGACATTTGTAGTGGAATATCTTTATTATTAACAGTTGATATTGAAAATATTCCTGGTATTGGGCAAGCCTGAACTCTATATTGGATACACATCATTTCTAGTAACTGCAGGTCTCTTTGTTAGCTGCAAAACTCCACTTTTATTATTCAGTATACATTTCAGATAGGTGTTATTTTCAATTTTACCCATTACCTGTGATGTTTGGATATATCCCACTTGCAGTTTAAATTACAATCAGCAATTTGTATTCTGGCACAGGTTGTTTGTGCCAAAAATACCGTGTTGTATCGTTACGGAAAACATCGACAGGTACGTGTTTTTTGACTTTTGCGCACCCAGCATTGTTATTTTGATGCAGCATTCTACGTAAATCTTTTAAACACAGCAATTTATAGTCACCACAGAGTGAATTGAAAGGTGCAAAAAAATATCGCTTTATTATACCAAAACGCGCATAAAATAGTTACGTGTTTTTTGACTTTTTGTGCGCACCAGCACTGTTCATTGGACGCAGCATTTACATAAATCTTAAAACAGCACTTCTATATTCACCACAGGTAGTGAATTGATCTAGGTGCCAAAAAATACCGTTTATTATACCAAAAAAACATAACAGATACGTAGTTTTTTTGGACTTTGCCCAGTCAGATTTGTTCGATAGACACCTTGCAGTTAAATTTGTAATCAACGCAATTTGATTTGATTAGGAGGGATTTGAGAATAGCTGTCCTTTTGCCGTCTTTTAATAAGAGACCTCTTCCAAAACTATTCCATACCTTCTCAAAATTTTTATATTTCTGCAACTTGTGAGCGAAATGGCAGGTGTAGAGGAGAAAGAGGGGGGGTAGCACATGGAGTAGAAAGGTTACGAGAGAAAGTGTGCATGCTGGCAGTGGCTGGCGAAACACGCGAATGCCAGAGGTCAAGTTCAGTTGCAAGGACGTCAGGACACTTCATCGTCTGGGGTAGGGGCCATGTGAATCTAAGTAAACGAACACCTGTCGCAATCTGTCCTTATGTGGTTAATGCAACCTGCTTCTAGAAGTATTAATTCCTCGTCCTCGCAGTCTCGGACACAAATGTCGTCATCAGCTCATTAGCATACCGATCCAACATGAAGCAGCCAAAATGTCAACTGTTTGTAACCACCACTGTGGAATAATCTATTGTCTGAAGACCTATTTTGATGACAAAATGCGGTTGGGGGTCAGAAGGCATGTTAAAAAGATCAAAGAGGATGGATTTAGTATGCTCTGTACGCCAGTTTACTGATGCATCAGAGGAGGTGGAAGGAAGACCGTGTCAATCGGCAAAAATTCCCGCGAGCGGTCGGCAAAGCCTTCAGTGCCCTTGCTTGCTAGCCCGCAGCTACTGGATGCCAAGAAAGTGTGACGATCAAGTCCCAGACACTGTGTTATGATGATGATGATGAGCGACATTGCGGATCAATCGTGGTCTTTCCGCGGAATTTGCCTTTGCGAGAGCTTTCATCAGTGACGAGGATGGAGACGATGCGGGTAGTGTCAATACGGGTCCCGCCACAAAAAGGGACGGAGGGCGACCGGTCGCAGAAGTGCCGCTGTATGATTCGCCAGCCACGGACAGCACCAAAACCTGCTCTCTTGCTTATCGCAATCATAATAGGTCCAGGACCTCTCAAGCCTGGGCCCTTCTTTGAGCTAGCCTCTTTTCAACCCAGCGATGTCTTATGCCGCCTTTATGCTGTAAAACGACATAGTAGAGTCAAGAACCTTAAGTGGTTAACCACACCAAACATGTCTAGTCACATGGCAGCGAATGCATGAGTGAAATGGAGGGAACACTTGGCGCCAATAAATAAAGGCCAGGACCTGACGCCGGGCCTCCATCCAACTGTCACACCCTATCTGTCTCCGCCTCCTACCTCCTCCACGCCACCACCAAGCGTCTCCTCAGCTGCAATGTCTCTCGAGTCTGATCAGGGATCAGCCTACGCTTCAGCTCACCGTCGCCCGAGAGTACACAGCACCACCAGAGACCCATCCTTCCCTTTCTCCTTCTCGCCAGTTTGGACGACCTGTCACGCGCCGTACAACGCGGCCTTGTATACAGCCAGCCTTCTGTCTTCCAGGTTTGGAGCAGAAGAAAAACACTCTTAACCCAAACGCATCCCAAAAGCCAAAAGCCTTGATTGTCGGAATTGCCAGGGGCTTTTGGCCTTGGAAATCGTTGCCTTTCCGTCTCTGGTGGATATCCAGATGGTTCCGCCACGTCATGGCATCCCTCGCCCTGCCACAAATACTCAGATGCCGAGCAGGCATTTCTTTGCCTCAGAAAGCCGTCCCGTCCCATGGCCAGGCCACGTGTCATCTAAAATTTTTCAAGAGCGTTGTCTGCATCTGTGTCCGGAAATGTCCATCTACCACCACTCTACACATGCGGACTAGTAAAGCACAGGCAATGCCGCTATATCTCTGTGACAGCTCACTGGCGCTGAGCTGGGTGGATGTTCTCTAGGGGGTGACGGTGGCTCTCGGGCTCGGCGCACGCTCTTCAAAAACAGAAGGGTTGGTGCTGGGGCTCTTGCAGCCCTATGGTCCTCTGGTGCATCACGTGCCAGATACACCAGCCGTTATGTTAATTAAATCTGCCTTGGAGACCGTCCACACCACAAGGTCAGGAGCTGTGGGACGGCTCTTAAGACATCGATATCCGATGCAGTCTGGCTGGGTGACAAGAAAACCTTGTCCAGGCAAGGGTGTGTGTGCAGGGGGATAATGGGCGAAATCTGCTGGCCGCCTGAAGATCGGTAGGTGGTGCACATCCATTGCCTGGCCAATGTCATGAAACCTTTTGGTCGTCCAGAAAATTTCTAAAAGAGCTACCCGGGTCTGGGACTGCCCTCTGAAGCTGCGATCGAGGTCTGAGTTCGCACTTCCCACCGTTCGCACACTTCTTCGTGCCAGCCTGGCTGCTGTGGCTGCAGCAGCTCAGCTCGGCCTCCCTGTCAACGTCTCATTGTTGAGTCGGCAAAACGTTGGACATTCACCCATCCACATGCTCAAGCGCATTTGTTGGCAGCCAGCGCAATGCCTTAGCAGTACGAAGTGACAACATGGCCTGACAAGACAGCGGTAGGACCTCCGGGTGTTGAACCACCGAGAGTGGAGGCAGGGAAAGTGCTCTGCACCATCCTTGCCAGTTTGAAGAGCCTCCAACAATGGTCAGTGCGGACAATGCCATTTGTCCTCGCTAATGAGCATTGTGGCTGATCTTAGTTCTGGAGACGATCGATGGACACTCTGAAAACAACCCCCCAAGGGTCCCGCCAGGACGGAGGAGGAGACGGACTTTTCTCGTCAAATCCCACAAGGCCCGACAGTTTCACAATTTCATCGGGTCTTCATTAGGCGTGGGTTCAGGGGTCAGAGTAGTGCAAGGTGGCGCTTCAGCTATCAGGGTGCATCATCTTCAGGGCGCAAGTCAGGGCCCTGACTCCGTGTGAGCTTGCTGACGGAGGAAGCGGAGGAGGAGGAGGAATTCCTACGCGACTCGGACTTGTTACCGACGCCCTGCCTTGGATAGAGAACTCTCGTTGACCACAGGCAACGACTGGCGGGAATTTCGAGGAGTATGTAGTGGAGGAAAGATCAGGAAGATCAGTTTGCTAGTGCACCTCTACCAAGAGCTTGGGAAAATCAAGGCTCCATCTCTCACATGAGTGTTGGATGCTCCATTTCCGTCCAAACATGAATCCTGCATAAGGCCATCAAAATGAACAAAAGTTATGGGTAGGCCACCCTCTGGATCCCCCATTCCCACGTAACCAGTTCCAGCCGAGTACAGGCAAACAAAAATACAAACGGTCTTCCAGCCCCACTCTTACCTTCCACGCATCAGAACACAAAAGAGAGAGGTAAAAAAAGTGCAGGAAATGGAGACCTTTTGCTGATTGATCAATGGAAGACATCTGTTGCATCTGCTTCACGTTCCCCAAATGTCACGTGGAACAACATCAGCGACGTGACTAGCAGTAGAGTGCAAGTTGGCGTTAGCGGCTGCCAGCAGGCCAAGGTGGCTGAAGCCTAATGGGGTGACTCCTCTGGCAATCTTTGTTTACCACCTCACCAAACGCATGGCGGGAATGCTGGGGCACAGCATCCAACACACAGAGATCAGCTTAAGAATCATGGATTGTGGCACGACTATCTGGTCTCAAACCTCGATGTTTTTGCATGTGTTCCGGACCCAATAGGGAATTCTGGGTATCCAAAATGGAGAATGGCCCGAGCTGGCTATCACCCCATAGAGGTGTTGTCCCTTAGCCAGCAGCCAGCGTTATATTGAGCGGACCTTCAGAACAGCTGGAGGAGTATTACAGGCAAAACGCATCCGGCTTTCCAAGAAGATAAATGTGGATCGTTTGACTTTCATCAAGATTCCGAATCCAGCGCATGCGATCTCTTGATGATGTTGTAGGCCTCCCAATTGACGAGGTAACCGCATTAGTGCGGTATTTCTACTTCAAATTCTTTTCAAAGAGAAAATGGTCCTTGAAAACTTTTTTTAAAAATGAATCATTTCTTACTGCAATTTTTTATTCTCTTTTCCCAACAGTACATTTTGTGGTTTTGCTGTTGGAGACTGTAAAAGACAGCAAGGTTCATGACAACACGTAATCCGTTTTAGACACACTTTCATCTTAAAGAAGTTTTCGCTATTGTCATAGTTTTTTGAGGTCTTCATGTTGCTGTGTGATACAAGCTATAAATAATGGTCCTTTGGAACAGAAATGTGCGCTTATTAAGTGCGCCTTTCTCCCTCACAATTTTTAATAGTGCTGAGAAGTCATATTTTATATTTTATGGGGTTCATGTAGCTGAGAGAATACAGCAATAATCCTGGTCCTTTGGAACGTGAATGTGCGCTTCTAAGTGGCATTTCACCCTCACAATTTTGTAACGTGGTGAGAAGTCATTTTTATAATTTTTTGGGTCATGTGCTTTGAAAATGCAGCAATACTACAGGTCCCCTTATATAAAAAAAAAATGTTGTTTTGTCTAAAGACATTTGTTCTTACAATTGACCTAAGTGGCTCAAGGGTCATGCTTTGAATTTTAGGGGGCTTTTGCTTTGAAAATGACAGCAATTCTAAGGTCTATTCGAAAAAAATGTTGTTTCACTAATAGACATTTGTTCTTTCATTGTCCAACAGTGGCTTCATTGGGTTCATCGCTTTGAATTGTTTGGGGGCATTTTGCTGTGACATGCCGCTATATACAGGTTTCCTTTTCTAAAAAAATGTTGGTTTCTAACAGACATTTGTTTTATTCACACATTGTCCAAGAGCTGGTCAAGGGTGACCTGGTGCATGTCAGAAACAGGAATAGGTAGGACATGTTAATGGACACTATTGCAAAATGACATTGTATTTGCAAGATCTTTAAACTAGCTATCAATCCCTGTATGAGACAACCCATTTAAATACATGAAAAAGAGGAAACAAAGGACATGTGGGAATTCCATCTATTTTTAAAAAAGTGTTTCTCAGAATTTAAAGTACTAAAAAAAAATTTGCATGTACAAATATTAGACTGTTAAAAAAAAAATTCCTCTGAATTGTACACGGGAGGTACAGCGAAAACTTGACCAGATGTAGGTTATTCAGAGGATCTGGAAGTAATGCGGAGCACGGACCAGAGAACAAAGCTAAGAGACCATTTCCTCCAGCGTTGAGATACACCCTGGACGCCCCCACACACCGCTGTCCTTCCAAGATTAGAGGGCACCTCGGGTGTGTGTAACAGGAATGTTATCCACCAGTTTTCCAAGGTGATAGCTCAATTGGTCCACACTCATAGGAGGGACTAGCGCTACCCAGTATTGACTGTGTACTCGAGGAACGGCGGTGTTCCTCACACTCTTACCGCTGTCCGCACTCTGCTTCAGCACGACCGTTTTCGGTGCTGCGTCTCAGGGCCATTTTCAACCTGCGTGTTAATAGATGACGGGACGCCAGCCTGGGCTCTACCGCACTCCACTGTAACTCCGGCCCTGGGTCATCGCTGTGGCCACAGGACAGGTTTAGTCAATGTCCAGTGAACTCTAAAATGGTGGTTGAAGAAATGACTCCTTTTTCCGGCACTTTTTAAAATGTGGGGTCATGCAGGAGTTTGGGGCTCTGTGTGGCTCAGGTCACAGGTATAGTCCATGTCCAGTGAAAACTAAAATGGTGGTTGAAAGACACTTTTTCGGCACTTTTTAAATGTGGGTGCGGGTCATGCAGGTTTGGTGGCTCATATGCTTGTGGCCCGAGGACAGGGATTCATTACTGTCAAGTTCATAATAAGATGATGGATATCCAAAATTCAATATTGCCTTCGTGACTCACTTTGTCAAAGTTGTGGCGTGCGATGCAGGTTTCTTTGGGTCAGGCTCTGTGGTAACTTCGAGCAGGGATAAGTGAATGGTCTGGTGACTTTTTTTCTGATGACTGTTTATAATTACCTAAGACTACGAGTGTGTATGGCTCAGATGTGGCACGTTATCCATTATTGACCTGTTTGTGGATGTTAATTCAGCTTTTTCTCCAGCCTTGTTTGGGTATGTTATAATGAAAGGGTTGTTTGCTCGCCCATTGACGTTAATGGTCAATCGCTCTAATTCCGACGCTCACTATCGAAAAAACTTATCGTCTAGCGGGCCTACGGAACTATCGACTATCGATCGATCTCGATAGGCCAACGACAAATCGCTCAACACTACTCGTAACTGCCCAGATAAGTGTAGTGTAAGCAATTCAAAGAGCAAGCGCCTGTCACTGCGTTTTTATGTCTACTAAAACACAGCATTATTTCAATACCAAACCACGCTTCTTTTGCATATTAGAGCATTGGCACAATATTCTACAACACCCTACAGGCTCTCCACAGCCAGAAAATAGCTGTTTTTTAAATCGATTCTTTGAGAATAAATTCAGGTTGAAACAATTTTTGAGAAATTTGCTCATCTCTTAAGGTGAACTAAAATAAGAGCAGAAGTAAGAAAGACTTTCTACTTGGGTAAACGCACCTTTAGCCCTCAAAGACCACTTAAATGCATTTGTGTCTAGGCAAGTTGCATTATTGGGGAAATTATTCTTGAAAATGTCTTACTAACATAGTACAAGCAGAGCCATTTTTACACTGATGGGCGAAGTCAAAAGTTTTATGAGTGGGCCCATCTGTTATACATTATTTATTTAACACTATAAAAATGTGTGAGTTAGTCCCAAATGTCTTGGAATACACCAGAGAGTTAATATTTTTTTTGCTGATTTAACATGAAAGATTTTTCTCAATGTTTAAGGAATTTTCTGTCTTTAAATAAAATGTCATGCTAGAAAAGTTTGGTTAGATATATGGTGCTATCCAAATCTCATAATCAGCACCATATTTACAGTTCAGGCTGCCCCAGCCTAAATATGTCATTAACCACTTGCTTACAAGGATGCTAACCCCGTTCTTGACCAGGCGATGGTCATTTATCTCTACACTCTGCTATACACAAAAACTGCCGTTAAAGCCAAGCCCACCAATGGTGCCCTGAGGAGGAGTACATAGGGAGCAACAGTGTGACAAAATATATTATACATGTCTTGGAAATAGTATTAGTCTTATATTGTTGCTCTGTGCAAAATGACCCTGCAGCCCCCTTTCAAGTTTTTTATTCAAATGCTAGAATAACCCTTTATGGGTTGCTCATTAAGTGTCACAATTTCAACCAGAGAATAGTTTGTACTGTTTTTAGTATGATTTTAAAAGGCAACAAATTATCCTTAAAATAATCCACTGTAGTAGTAACTGACTTGCAACAACAAAGCTGAACAAGTAAAATTAAATAGAGACTATATGTAACTATTTTACCAGTACCTTGTGTCATAAACAACAAGGGCTCTGTCACAGTGAGACCATGGTACAGTATTCACAGAATCAACCATTAAAAATAAGCACTTTTCCAATTGGTTTGAATTACCTAAATCATTTAGTATAGCAGATATTAGCAAATCTAAAAGTGTCTGAGGCTAAATCTGAAGCCTGGGTTTGGGCCACATCCCCTTTTCTGCGATTGGCTGCTTGATATTGAGTTCAGCCCTGGTCGGGAAACACTCCATTTGTGGGACACGCCCCCTGTGCTGTGATTGGCTGTCCTACACTCTCTTCCCTCTGAGCTGTGTGAAAACAAAACTGAAACTGACTTTCTGTGCTGGCTGCTGTCTACGTCTATGTTCTCATTGTCTTTCACTCCCTCTGAGCTGTGTAATAAAGACTGCCTGACCTTTATGCTCCTCTGACAGTGCCAGCTCTATGTGAAGGATCTGGGCAATAACTGAGTCTCTAGCTGTTAGATTCACTCCTCCCACCCATATACCACAGACTTATACACTCTGCTCTCCCTCTACCTCCTGCCTGATTTACAGCAATGCAGGTGTTCTGGTTACAAGGATTACTTGTGGAGCCTGGGAGGGAGGTGAAAGCTCTACAGGCATGAGAACTGATATTTGAGGCGTATGCACAGAGCTGTGACATCCTCTCTGTCCTACTGCTCATAGAGAATGATGATGATGAATAAGAAAGGAGGGGGTGTGATGATGTCAAAACTCTTAATTAAGGGAAGACACACCTGCTGGGAGGAGAGACCCGACCCCGGATTTGAAGCTGTAAGAGAGAGAAAGCTCAACTGACTGTACTGTACTGACTGTACTGAGAAAATCCCTTTAAGATTTATTTGGACAGTCAAGAACATAATATGAAGAATTTCCATAAAAAAAAGTCATAGGGAAAATAGCATTCCAGTTTTCTGGCATACAAAAGTCACAATTTTTGGTATCAAATTTTTTATGTGATTTCTTTGCATTTTTGTCTTCCTCTCACTCTTGACATTTTCTGAAGATGTGGACTGGTCTTAGAAGAAAGGAGGTGTTGTTTCCCTCAACTAACAAATTATAGCAGAAAACTACATCACATTGCAAGCAGTATGGTGCATGGACAGCATTAGAGATGCACCATACTAATAGAGATGTGTGTTCTATTTCTATGTTCGTCAGCTCCAGACCTAGAATATAATCCTCAAACTCTTCTGGAAGATCAGTTTTGGCCAGCTAATCTATTATCTGTTCAGAAAGGCCATTACAAAGAACCCATTTTATTGTAGACAAGTTTCATAAATTATTATAGACCTGGGGTGGAAATTTACGTATTATGAAATAGTAGACCAATGATGAACACCTTCTTGCCTTATCAGTAGAGAACTTAGACGTGTGAGTAGAAGTCATCTTGTTGAAACTCCCAGTATACATGTCGTTTTCCCCAAAACTTAGAGGATTCTGATGTACTTGAGATGTAGCCAATAGTTGAGTATAAGTTGCAAAGCCCGGGTCTGTGGACTAAGGTCTGAGGGCCAAATTTCACGTGCCAAATTTCTAAGTGGCAATTTAGAAGTGGCAAGACTCAGAAATATCCAGAAATTTAATAGCGAAGAATTTGAGTCCGTAATTCATATGATACGCTTATCCTTCATCTATTCACAGGTACATCTTGTCTGGTGAACAGCAAATCCCGGCCAAACCCAGCTTATATGTGGATATTGTCTCTGCCTAGTTTAAATGGTACGTCTTGTCTGGTGAACTGCATTTCCAGACAAACCTCAGCATTATATGTGTAATGTCTCTGCCCTAGTTTAAATGCGTTGGGAGAGTTTTTGTCTAGATATTTTGGCCCAGCTTGTCTTCATAATTTATCTGTGTTTTATTTGTGTAGCCAGAATCCAGAGATTCCCCTTGAAGTGTCGGCTTTGGTGACAGAGATATTTGTTGTCAACAATTTACGACACCTGAATGCCTAATGCTCAATTTAAACTCATCATAGTTGAGTATAGTTGCAGAGCACGGGTATGTGACCGAGGTCTGGGGCCAAATTTCAGTGGCCAAATTTTAAGTGGCAATTTAGAAAGTGGCAATCCTCTGTATAATCCTCAGAAATGAGCCAGAAGTGAGCATAAGGGGGAGCAGGACTCTCTCCTTTTGTAAGTAGCTGCACTTAGTCGCATTCTCCTTAATACCATTGCTTGCTATTCTTTCTACCTTGCGCCATCTGCCTCCTATCTTACCACCCTGTCTTGCCTTCAGACAATTTTATCCACATAGCTTCCTCTCTCCTTCTCTCACCTGGTACTCAGCCCACAGCTATTTTCCCTTTTCAACCACCCCAAACCTCCAGCTCACTTATTACGCTCATATGTCAGTCAATATTCTTCACTGAACATCCTGGCTGTCTCTTTTAATTCTCCTGCTTCTCGCTGCTGGGACATTCTCATTAAACCCGTCCAACCCTCCTTCACTGTCTCATCCACCGTCTCCTCTGCCTCCCATAAAAAACCCTGCTAACCTGCTTGCTATTCGACGTACGTCTTTCCTGCCTCTTTTTAAGTGTGCTCTATGGAACGCCCTGATACATCTGCATCAAACTCAGTGCTGTTCATGACCTTGTTTCTCTCCAACTCCCTCGACATGCTGCCCTCACAGAAACATGGATTCCAGCCATCTGCGCACGCTCCTTGCCGCTCATCACTATGGTGGCCTACACTTCACCACACCCCAGACCTGAGACAGGGCCGGGTGGAGGTGTCGGAAAGTTTCTCTCTTCACATTACACTTTCCAGGTCATTCCCCCTGTACCCTCACTCACTTTCCCATCCTTTGAGGTCGACACCTCAGACTTTTTTCGCCATTTTCCACAGAGTCGCAGTTGTCTACAGACCCGGATCAACCCGCCAGTTTTCTGATCATTTTGCTGCCTGGCCTCAACACTTCATCTCTACTGAAATAACCCCCTCTCATCATGGGTTGATTTCAACATCGCCATTGATGACCCCATGTTTCATTCTGCCTCACTGTTTCTTTTCACTAACCTCTTCTCTTGGACTTCGCAGTTTACTGACACTCCCAACCACAAGGTATGGGAACTCTCTGGATCTGGTATTCTGTCTCCTTTACTCAATTTCTAACTTCACTAATCTTCCTTATGCACTCTCTGACCACAACCTTATCTCCTTCACTATCACTAATGCTCAGCCCTCTCTGGACAAACCTGTCAGTCACACATACAGAAATATCCGCTCCATTAACACTCAGGAAACTCACAGACACCATACCAGTCCTCACAGCCCCAATCTCCTCCCTCTTTCCTCACCTCATGTCTGGACCAGGCATGTAAATCGTTGCAATGAACTCTCACAACCAACACTGACATGTTTTGCACCACTCAGGCACCACCAGAGTCAGTCGCCCGCAGCCTTGGTACACGCCTCAGACTCGCTTTCTGCAGCGCTGTTCCAGGTGTGCTGAGCGTCTGTGGAGAAAGTCGAAGCTACCTGTAGATTTTCTCCACTACAAAATCATGCTCAGGGACTTACCACAAAGCCCTTCACTGCGCAAACAAAAATATTTCACTCCCTGCATCTTCACACACTAACCACAACAACCAAACGCCTCATTGACACCTGCCACTCCGTCCTCCTAAGGCCTAGAGCTAGGCCTCCGGTCACTGACATCTGTGCTAAAGACCTTGCCACTCATTCAAAGAGAAATTGAAAATATCAGGTAAAACATTATCTCTGTCACGCAAGTAATACCCATCCCATACCCTCCAGCACCACTCTAATCTACTCTTCAGCCTGTGACCAACGAAGAGGAAGAAATGTCCAGCTTCTCATTTGCTTGCACCACCACCTGCTCTACTAACCCATTCCTCCAAACCTCATCCAGTCTATTTCTCCAGCTGTCCCTCTCTCACTTACTGCTATCTGTAACCTCTCTTACTCTCATATGGGATCTTTCCTCTTTCTTCAAACACGCCATCATAACCCTTTACTAAAAAAGCCCTCTCTGGACCGACCTGTGCTGCTAACTACCGACCGTCTCTAACCTGCCCTTCATCTCTAAGCTCCTAGAACGCTTGGTCTGAACTCTCGCCTAATCCGCTATTTTCTCTGCTACTCTTTCTTGACCCTCTGCAATCAAGGTTTCAGCACCCATACACTCCACGGAAACATGCCTTAGTTAAATGTCTCAAATGACCTTCCTAACAGCAAAATCTCAGGGTAATATGCTGGCTGCTTCTCTTTGATCTCTCTGCAGCGTTTGACAATGTGGAATCACACCTTCTCCTCAACATGCTCAGCACCATTGGCCTCCCGGACACGCTCTCGCTTGGTTCTCATGTTTACCTGTCTGAATCGCTCCTTCAGTGTTCATTTTCCGATTCTACTTCCTCTTCTCCCATCTTGATGATGGAGTTCCTCCAAGGATCAGTTTAGGTCCTCTCCTCTTTTCATTGTTACACAGCCCCATTGGGAAAACCATCAGTAGATTTGGCTTCCATTACCATCTCTACGCTGATGACACCAAATTATGCACCTCTCCCGACGACATCACTCCTGCCATTGCTACAAAACACAGTGACTGACTGTATGCTGTCTCTGAATTCATGTCCTCTCTCCCATCTGAAATAAACTCACTAAGGACTGAACTTCTTGTCTTTCCGCTATCTAGTAACCAACCCCCTCCCCCCATTCTTTCTTGTTTCTGTATGTGGTACCACCATTCTCATAGGCTGCAGGCCGCTGTTCTTCTAGGGGTTATATTGATTTTGATCTGACCTTCACCCCCTATATCCAATTCCCTTGCCCGCTCTGTCACCTGCACCTCAAGAACATCTCCAGAACCGTCCGTTTATCACTGTTGAAAACTCAAACTCTCATTACTGCTCTTATTCTTACTCGTACTTGATACTGTAAGCTGCTGATAGTTCTCACTCTTCTGCAAATTCTCCACTCTTCAATCTGTCCTGAACAGCAGCCAGGCGCATCTTTTCTCAGCCGCTATACTGACGCCTCATTACCCTGTGTCATAGTCCTGTCACTGGTTGCCCCCATTCAGTAACAGGATACAACATAAAAATCATCAATCTCCACCCATAAAGCTCCGCTCCCAATGCTTGAACCCCCATTTGACATTCACCGCCTCATTCTCTGTCTACCAACCTACCGTTCTCTTCGCTATGCTAATGTTCTAAGATCTACACACCTACCTCATCCAAACTCCATGCACGTCTACAAGATTTCACACGTGCTGCACCCGTCTCTGGTACATGATACGGGGGCAATCAGGCACATTCACAACCCTCATAGTTTTATGAGGGCCCTAAAAAGACATCTTGCTCGTCTGGTCCTACCAAGATCCCTAAATGCTGTCACACACATCTGTAACTACCTACTTAGGGCACTCACAGGCACTTATCTGTATATAGATTTACTGTAAGGGTGGCAGGTTCATCCATTTTTATGTAACCACCCTATTTAGAAAACAAGGCTGGGCCATTGTAAACTTGGCATTCTACGTTTGTTTCACCCAACACCCTAATAGAGTGTAAGCTCTCACGTGAGGGCCCTCTCACCTTGTGTTCATTTGTAAGTACTTTTTTATGTGTTTGGTCTGTACGTTTACCCTTGAATTTGTAAAGTGCTGCGGAATATGTTGGCGCTATATAAATAAAGATTATTATTATTATTATTATTAGCCACAACAGTGGAACTATTTCTCAATCTTGTACTTCTAATTCTGTTGCTTGACTAGTTACTTCAGTTAAAGTAATTTCCAGTGGAGGTTGAACACAATGATATGCAATTTAGAGATCTGAAAAGCATCTTGTGACAAAGTAGACTCTGCCCTGCTGGACTCCATACTGGGCCTGGCTATTATAAATCGATGCAAGGTCTTATATCTGGAATCGTGGAAGAGGGACACACGACACAGTTTTCAATTAGGCCTTTATTCACCCAGTTTGTTTTTTTTCAACACAGATACTGATCTATCTGTGTGAAACACCATGTTGGATCTTTACTCCATTGTTTTCAATGGGAACCAGGATGAACTACAATGCAATGTGGAAAATAAAGTGACATGGCACTCTTTTATGCAGAATCCCATCAGATTCCATGTATTGTTACCTGGATACAGATTCGCTCCATTGAAATAATGCTTAAAAAAATGTGGTCGAATCCACAACATACAAATTGTAAATCTGCAACAGAAATCCTAAGGTTTGCCTCAGAATTCTGCTACAGATTTTACAGTGGGTTTTCCAAAGGGGAAATCTGTTGTGTGAACATACCCTTATAGTCGGATGTAAATAGAAGCCAAATTAGGATGCAGTCTGGAGGAAGACCATCATGACAGGGTTGGAAGAGGTAAAAAAAGTAGGTGTGGCAGAGGTTTGGATAGAGCGCTGTTTAAATAATACCTGCCACCTGCCTTTAAGAGAATGGGGTTAGCCTTGTAGGTGAGGGGCTCTCAAAGAAATCAGGTGATGGTGGTGCCTTTGAAGCTGGGGGAAAAAAAGAGACTGGTTTTGTAGCGGGACTGTCTTATGATGGGAGCTAGATATTCCAGGAGGGATGTTAGTGGTGGATATGAGGAATCTTTATCAAACTGTGGTCTGCCCAGTGGGGCCTGTAGCCTTGAATGAGCAGTACTGAGCTATATGTACTGGTGCTTCCAAGCCCTTTCTTTTTCAACTAAAGGTAAAGTTAGATTGCTCAGGAGTGCTTAGGTTTAGTGATGATATTTATGTGTTTCGTACTTTGAGGACACCCTCCTGTGGGCAATTTGAACTGGTTGCTATTTGTTTGAGATTAATCTGTTCATATTTTCTTTAATAAGATGGCTGATGTGGCCAATTTAATCCACTTCTGTGTGTGTCTGTTATTGGGGTTTGGGATGGCAGGAGGTGGGTTCGAATAGAAGCGGGTAGCAATTTGACAATGCCACTATCATGCAGGTATATGGTGCACACAAAGAGAGATCAGCCATAGTATTAGTTGAACTGCAGGAAGGTAAGGTCATTAACAAGTCATTATAGTTAGGCACTGAGAATAAAGTGGTGATGGTGAATATAATGCAGTGACTGCTGAGATTGGTCACAAAGCAAGTGCAACCTGTTAACTAATCACTGGGTACAGAAATCACATGGCAAGGCAAAGCTAGAAAATGAAAAACTCTGTCTAGCAGAGTGGTTAAAGGGAGTATTCCCATCTAAACATGGAGCTCTAAACATGTAGAAAAAGATAAAGATTATTACCAAATATATTGCGCTTGTCATTTTGCCTAATTTCAGAGTTAGAGCAGTTTTTATCTCCTGCATAACACGTTTCCTTAGGTTACTGACCACCTCTCTGCTGAGCAAGTTATGTCACTCCTGGCTGTGTATTATAAGCAGTATGAAACTTGCTTCTCAGTCTCTGATCAATACTTTGTACTGAGAAAACGTTAAAGGGGTTTTCTCACTATGAAGATTAGCTTTAAGCATAAAGGGACTGTTAAATGAAGACATTTTCTAAATACATTGGTCAATAGATTTTAATTTAGTCATGAAACATGAGACATTTTAGCAGCTCTCGGAGTGCACAGAGGTTTCTATGTTTACCTGCATATCAGAAAGATGTCTGTTATTAGCTGAGAGTAGGGAGTGATGTCACCCCCATGTATGGACTAACGGGACTGACCTCTAAGTGAACTAATAAGATTTAGCAAGGTTTGCTGCAGTAAACAAAAGGTACAAGTGCTGTGAGTCAGTGAACAGCGTGCAGAGAAAAGCCCTTTAACCATTAGGGTATGTTCACATGTTGTATTGGGGCACGTACTGTACGCGACGCAATATGTCGTGTGTTTTGGAAGCACGTGCTGAATAGCGCGTACTTCTAAAGCACAGGCCGGCCCCATTCACATGCATTATCAGCGGCGCGTAAGCACTGCGAACAATTGACACTTCTTTCCCCAGGCGTTCAATATGATCGTATTGTACGCTGGGGGAGATGACGCTTAATTCATAGTTCTCTATGAGAGCTATGAATTACCATAATTACGGTGCGCATTTTGCCCATATTAGAGCACAAACAGGCGGCGACATGTGCGCCGCAATTACACCGTGTGAACATACCCTTAGAGTTAACGTCCACAGAAAAGCCTTGTGCCATCCTGCAGAACATATAGCTGTGTATTTACAACAAAGACAACAGTCACTTAGCAGCTAACAGTGTATCTTGGCAGAATGTAAGTTTTTCTCTTTTACTAGAAGCTTCCTCTCATGACAAACACAGCTGTTCTAACTCTCATTTATAGCCAAACATCCTGCTTTGACAGTGTCATTGTTTTTCATAACCCCTCCATCACCAATATTCCTCTAACAGGCAAAGCTCGAAATAGAAGCTAGCAAACTTGCAATGTCAGGCATAGCGTTTTTCATTTTTAGCATTTTCAGATTCATTTTTGGGGAGGCAAAGTGAACAAAAAATACAATTTTGGAATTGTTTTTTATGGTCATCACAATACAGGATAAATAAGGTTTTATTTATCTCTTGATCAGACTTTTACAGATGTGGCGCTACCAATAACAAATTATTTCTGTTATCGTTTTTTTATTTGTAAAATGGAAAAAAGGGGTGTTTTGAACTTTTAATTTATTTTATAGTTTTAAGACTTTTTAATTTTTTTGTAACTTGTAATTTGTAGTCCCACTAGGATACTTGTGATCACTTGCACACTATTATGCAATACTTATGTTCCGCTTTCCTAATTAATTACGACTCTTCCATTACACTTTGCCTCTGGCAGTAAGAGGGCAGGCCTGTGGCCTTCATTAGGCTCCTGGCTGCCATTACTACTGATTGGCACCCCATAATTATATTGCAGGAAGCTGACTGAAAGATGAAAGGGGGCATCCTCCTCCTGAATAACTGCTTAGATGCTGTGGTGACATAGTCTCTTACCTCTGCCTAGCCATTGTCTCAGCCCTGATTATAGCTGTGACCAGAGGTAACAACTAAGTGATTTACTTAGCTTTAACTTTAATTAAAAAAAATACTACTTTTATTTAGATTCCTGTGTTCAAGTTTTTTGTGTAGATTTTTCTATTCTTCTGTTGCCAGGGTGCAAAAAAAATGCTCTAAATAGGAATAATGATAATTTGACATTTATTTGTTATATGTTCACATCTGGGGTTACTTCTATTATTAAAAAAATATCCCTAAAGCATACAAAAAGTAGTCAGATTAATGTCATGTACATGAAGCACATTGATTTTCATTATTATCTCCTAGCTGGAAGCAGGACACAAAAGCATTAAGGACACAGTGTGAAGGACATATTAAAAGAAAAAGAATATAAGATACAAAGTGTGTCAAACAATGTACATGCAATACATAATATTGACATAAAAAGGTTGATTAACTTAGTATTACAGACTAAAAGTGTATTTACAGAGCTGCTTCCTATTGGAAACAGTGGACAAGTTAAAAAAAACAGAAACCCCTATAATAGCTTTCTTTTAGCTGCTTTAAAGGGGTTTTCTCACTACAGAGTTTAGCTTTTAACACATACAGACAAGTAAATGAAGATTTTTACTAAATACTGGAGATATGAGATTTTATCTGCTCTAAGTACATACAATTGTCTCTAGATTACCGATCCTATCTCCCTTCTTGATTAAACAGAAAGCAGGGGGTGACGTCACCATGGTTGGATGGAGCAGAGTCTATGGGCGACATGCATGAAATTTGGCGTGTGAATATTCTTCACTACGGTTCTAGTGTGCCCCGCCTCCCGCACGCCCCCTGAGATCAGGCACTATGTAATGCGCCTGAGAATGGTGTGCGGAAGATTTAAACATGTATGAACGGTGCTGGGTCTGATATCGGGTTGAAAAGATGCCAGATATCTGCCGCATCCCCGTTCATATATGTCGCCCTGAATCTCTAATAAGATAAAATTGTTTACACTTGTTTTCACTCATCGGAAATGAAGGTCTGTAGCTTTGTTTCCCACAGCGTAAAATGTTTTTCTCACCATGTTTTTCTCACCATGCTATTTCACAAAGCAACAGCCAGCTTTAGACACTTCCTGGTCAGGCTGTGGGTGGGTCTATGGAAGTGATTGGCATATTAGCTCTGCTTTTCCTAGCTATTCCTGTTACAGCGACATGACTTCAGGAAATGTATAATCTGTACTGCACAAGGCAACAGAACTCTAAGGCTATGTTCACACGGCTTAACTGCAGGACGTAATTACGCCCCGCAGTTACTCCGTGTGGACGGGGGCGGGGCGGGAGCGTGGGAGTGAGCGGGGGGGCGGCACTTCGCCGGCCCATAGACTTGCATTACCAGCGGCGCGTATACACCGCTGGTAATTCACATGTCAATTATCTCCCTGCCCGGCAGATTCGCCGAGCAGGGAGAGGAGACGTAATCCATAGTTCTCTATGAGAACTGTGGATTACCGTAATGACTGGGTCGTTTTCAGCCCGTAATTTGCGCACTTCGGCGCGTAATTACGGACCGAAATACGGCCCATTTTAAGCTGTGTGAACATGGCCTAAGGGTTAAAACTTGTCATTAAGTTAGGTAAACAAGATTCTGTGCTAGAGATAAGCAGGTACTGACTTATCATGTTTGGACTGACTGACAGCAGATAAGAAAAAGAGCAGGGAGAGGTTGTCTGTAACCTACAAAAACTTGTGTACACTAGCAGTTGATAAAATCTTCTTTACCTCCTGAACAAAAACAATGTAAAAAAGCAATGTATTTGGTAATATTCTTCATTTACGTTTCCTCACATGTTAAAACTAATCATTGGAGTGAGAAAAACCCTTTAAATCTCCTGCAGTCATTCCAATGTAACTCAGCTAGGAATAGCAAGATAGCTAGGATATGCCAATTACTGCTGTAGATCTGCCCACAGCCTTACCAGGAAGTGCAAGTCTGAAACTGCCTGAGACTCTGTTAAAAAGCATGGTGAGAAAACCCCTTTAACACAGCAAGAAAGTTAAAGGGGTTGTCTCACTACATTGAATCATCTTACCTCAGTCCTGTTTTCTTGGTTTCACTTTGAATTCAGGGGTGTGTTTACTGGCTTCTACTAGGCTGCAGTAGAAGCCAGGTCTGTAGCTATAGCAACCAGCTCTGGCAGCCTATTATGAGAGGTCTGTAGCTATAATGACCTGAGGAGCTGATGCAGCCCATACAAAAGGGGATATCTAGGAATAGGTAGGATACTGTTAATGGACATATATTGCAAAGTGACTTGTTTTTGCAAGATATTTAACATAAAAAGCAATCCTTGTAGTGAGACAACCCCTTTGCAGAATCTGTCCATTTTTTTCTATTTATAAGGGGCAACAAAATAAAAAGGAGGCTTATTTTCCTCCCTGTTTCCCACCATTGTTTTGACACTCACTGCTTACACGCCGAAGACTGTATGCTCAACCAAACCTGTGTTAGAATCATTGGTTTGAATGAGCTGACTTGACCCTCCTCTTCGATCCACGGTACCATTGCTGACTTTTACTCTCTAGTTAAAAGGTTGTTCAACAAACTAGAAACAGAAATCTTCAATGTCTTTCCAGAGTCTTAAATGAACTGTTTTCTGTGCTAATTTGTGTTTTTTCCTGTGCTGTATGTAGCCTCCCTTTTCTGTAGGTGGGTAGCAGAATTTCTTGCTCAACTTGTTGCTGCGTGATCATAATAATATGGCCCTTTGTTTTTTACCTACCCGACTTCCAAGAGCAATAACTTTTTTATTTTTTTATCTACATGGACATAGGAGGACTTTTATTGTGGGACAAGATGTACTTTTCAATGGTGTCATTGACCCTACCATAGAATATACTGGGAAAGTGAAAGAAAGAAATGGCGTGAAATGTGAAATGAAAACATAATTGTGTCATGTTTGCGGGAGTTCTGTTTTTATGTTGTTGATTCTTTGATATAACAGATCTATTATCTGTTTTATGCAGGTTGATATGATTCCAGGAACACAAAATATTTAGGATTTTCCTTATGTTTTAGTACTTTAAAAATCTTATCTTATCTGCACAGCAGCACCATATTCTGTGACCAATAACTTTCTTGTTCTCCCATCTATGGAACTGCGTGATGGTGCATTTTTTTCTGGTGTAAAGTATACTTTATACTGGTACAATAATGGGGTACAAGCGAATTTCTGATTACTTTTTTTTAAATTTTTAGAGGATTCGAAATAAATAAAGAACCCAGAAATAGGGCGTTTTGAATTTTATTCTTCTATGGTGTTCAGCCTACTGGTAGAGATGGGGGAATTGATTCTAACGAAGTGGAATTCGTTTAGAATTTCAGGAAAACTTTGGGGGACTTCGGGTGAACGAAGTGTGCTTTTGATTGATAAAATGGCTGCGAGCACATGGCTTTACATGGGGCAAAGAACTCTGGGAGGAAGAAGGGCATAGCCTACATGACATGTGCAGAGATGAAGCCAATCAGAGACTGGCGGGATTCTGTGACGTCACCGCACTATATAAGTCCAGGCGGGACGCTGGGAGCTCATACCGCTCTCACTGTACTGACTAGGGAAGGTGCTGTCGCGGCTGCTTATGATAGCTGATACTAAAGAACTCATTTTTATACAGCGATTATTGGGGGGGTGTCACAGCTTGTCTCAGAGACTGCTTCTCTTAATGTTCTATTTCTGATTTTTTGGGGTACTGGATCTGAAGTCCAGTGTGCGTCCAGTGCAGCTGCATATACATTTTAATGCTATCTGCTCACAGCACATTGAATATCCAAGGGTGATCTAAGCCTGTTCCTGTTGTATTCATTTAATGAAACAGCGTTTTTACAATACAAATACCACTTCATTTTTGGCTGCTCAATTCTTTTGCACAATTTACATCAAGGGGTTAATTAAGCGTTGTTCTGCTGAGGTAGTGACTAAAAGAAACCGTCTTTTTCACCGGCAAAAAATTAATTTTTCCTGTAGCATAATTCATAACCGAAGGTTAATTACAAGTTTTCCCCTTGTTGTGTAGCGTAAAATACACGCCATTGTAACACGCTACAAAGCTGGTAGTTTTTGGCTGCTCAATTCTTTTCCGCAATTTACATCCAGGAGTTAATTAAGCGTTGTTCTGCTGCTGTGGTGACTAAAATAAACCTTCTTTTTCACCGCCAAAAAATACATTTTGCCTGTAGCATAATTCACAACCGAAGGTTAATTACAAGTTTTTCTCTTGCTGTGTACCGTAAAATACACGCCATTGTAACATGCTACAAAGCTGGTAGTTTTTGGCTGCTCAATTCTTTTGCGCAATTTACATCCAGGGGTTAATTAAGCGTTGTTCTGCTGTTGTGATGACTAAAAGAAACCGTCTTTTTCACCGGCAAAAAAGACATTTTGCCTTTATCATAATTCACAAGCGAAGGTTAATTACAAGTTTTTCTCTTGTTGTGTAGCGTAAAATACATGCCATTGTAACACACTACAAAGCTGGAAGTTTTTGCTCAATTCTTTTGCACAATTTACATCCAAGGGTTAACTAAGTATTTTTCTGCAGCTGTACTCAGTAAAAGAAACTTTGTTTTTCACCGCCACAGGGGACGTCACAGCAGGGGTCACTCGGTGAGGCCACAACTGCCGCTGTCATCTAGCGGCCATGTGCTGACTAGCAACCCAAGGGTTCTTGATGGGTTGACTAGGTCACCCACTTCCTCCCAGATGACATCTAACAAACCCAGCCAAGAGTCGGTGGGATCGTCAGACACAACCCTTAGTTGGCATGGCCCAGGAGCTGGTCAGCGACCCTCACCTGTCCTCAACCCGCCTCTGTCCCATCCAGTTCCCTTAGCCAGAGATCTACTATGTGGTCTGGGCTCAGCACCACTATATAGCGAGGATGAACAATTTGAGGAGGGCAGTCAGCAGCTACTTGGCAGCGAAGAAATGGGGCCAATTTCCCCTGCTTCTTGCAGCAGGAGGCAAAGTATAGATGTGGAGAGTGGCATGGGAGGTCATGTTGTGAGGGGTCAGCCTCTGCATACCAAGACCGGTGATGAGGACAGCAGTGACGATGAAACACAAACAGATGATGATGTAGCCGACCGCACTTGGGAGCTGGGTGAAGCAAGGGCTTCATCATCGTCAGGAGAAGAGGGCGCAGCCAGCAAGTAGGTTGTGTGGCCATGAGTCAGCAGGGTAGCAGCAGTTTGAGGTGGGGAGCCAAGCGGCCACGGGGTAAAAAACCCGCTTCGCAGGTCCAAGAAAATAGCAGCACAGGGGCTCAGCGAGGCAGCGCCGGTAGTAGTCACCGGAGCGTTGGCGGTAAAATCAGATACTCGGCGGTGTGGAAGTTCTTTGCTAAGACACCGGAGGAGCCGAATATGGGTATAGGTAGAATCTGTGGGCAGAAAGTGAAGCGTGGCCAGGGAGCTAACGTTGGCACCACAGCCCTGCGTCAACACATGCAGCGTCACCATCCGGTGGCCTGGGAGAAACGTGGCTCAGATGTGGTGGTCCATCCTGCCGCCACAGCAGCGCCCAGTGGCACGTATGCCATTGCAGCCAGTCAAGGCTCCACCACCTCTGCAGAAGGGAGCTGTTTCTCTTTGACATCATCTCCCGGTCCAGATGCTCCTGCTCCTCGCTACTCATGGCGCCAGCAGTCATTCAGCGAGGCGATTGCAAAGAGACAACAGTATGCGTCCAACCATCCTAAGGTGCAGCAGCTGACCATGCTCCTGTCCAAGTTGTTGGTACTGCAGTCCCTCCCTTTCCAAATGGTGGACTCTGCACCATTCAGAGAACTAATGGCTTGTGCCGAGCCGAGATGGAGAGTTCCAAGCCGTAATTTCTTTTCCAAAAAGGCAGTACCAGCACTTCATAAATATGTAGAACAGAAAGTGGGCCAGTCCTTGAGCTTATCGGTTTGTTCCAAGGTGCACGGCAGCGCGGACGTCTGGAGCTGTAACTACGGTCAGGGCCAGTACATGTCCTTTACGGCCCATTGGGTGAATGTGCTTCCTGCCCAGGCACACCAACAACTTGGACAGGAGACACCACTTTCTCCTCCACGTTGTCAAACTGCGGCTCCTGCGCCAATGTCCGCCTCCTCCTCCTCCACCACCACTGACCTCATGCTGCTGCTGCCGTAACCTCCACACTGTGTCATTGTGCCACTCTGTGGCCTACTCCTGTTTTTGCCACCTCCAGAATGCCATTGTGCCACTCACTGACCTCATGCTGCTGCTGCTGCCGCCGTCACCTCCACACTCTGCCACTAATGTTGCCACTTGAGCTCTCAGCTTGTTTTTTTCTAGCTTTCGCTGGCATGACTTTATCAGGCTACATTCCCGCTTCAGTTTTTTGGTCAGTTTTGCCCTCTTAAGTTCCAAGGGAATTTTATAGTGAAGCGATTCTAAGAGCGGAGGCAGTCATGTGCGTGTCATACTAAAACACAACATTGTATGAAGACAAAACCAAGCTCCCTCTGAATATTTAAGCATGGCACAATGTTCTACAGCACCCTGCAGGCTCTGTGCAGCCTGGAAATAGCTGTTTTTTAACGCGATTCGTCCCGAAGTAATTCGGACCGAATTTGTTTTTGTCGAGAAATTCGGCGAAGTGACCGAACCGAAATATAGAGAAATTCGCCCATCTCTACCTACTGGATAAATGATGTTATATTTTGCTTGGGACAATACCAATTATTTGTAACTTTTTAAAATTTTTATTGATTAGTAAAATGGCAAAAGGGGGTGGTTTAAACTTTAAGTACTTTATATCTTTTTTATACTTTTACAACATATTTTTTTTATTTGACATCTACTCCCCCTAAGCCACTTAACCAGTCGAGGGCTTGATTTGGATGTACACTCTTCTGCTGTGGCATCTAGATCGTTAAGCAACAGTGATCTGAACCGGCTCTGTTCCCTGCTTTTAGCTCCAGGTATCAGCTGTAATTAGCAACTGGCACCCGCCTTCTATAAAGTGGATTGGTACTTAAAAACTCACTTACAAAATGACATACCTGAATCTATGAACCTGGTCATAGATTTATCGCTTTCTAGCTACAAACGACACTTCTGGCTTTTAAAGTGCTCTACCTGTTCTAGCATTAATGTGCCTGGATTTGCCGTTCAAAAGCCATAAATGTGTAGCTTCGTACGCTTGTAGTGCACTCCAGAATGCCCCCTGATCTCAGGCACATTACAAAGTCCTGCAGGCTCTTTGTAATGCGTCTAATATTGGAGTGTGCCTCATTATAGATATAGCGAACAGGGATGTGCCAGTTTTCAGGCTGAAAAGACGCCAGACATCTGGTGCCGCCCCATACATACAATTCACAGAGGGTAATTTTTCTTAAGAAAGAGGCACCATGTCGGAGTGTAGAGTCTACTCTATTGCATATGGTGTTCCTCTAGTCACATCCAATTCACTGAGTCTTAAAGCGTGAAAGGGATAAAAGCCGTGCCAGTTTTTTTCATCGGGGGACAGCTGCTTTGAGATGTTGCCCCTCATCAGTGCAGAGTAGAAAAGTAGCTTGATAAATAAAAGCAATAGGCGTAGCTAAAAAAGGGTTAAAGTTTCTCATTAAGGAGAGGCACCATTTTGGTGTGTAGAAACCTTTTTGCCTTGATGAGGGGCAACACCCCGAAACAGCTGTCTCTGGATAAATTAACATGGTTGTGTTACTCCCTTTCATGCTACAAGGCTTAATAAGTCAAATGTGACTTGAGAAATGCTATATCAAATAGAGGGGGCGGCAGAATTCAATCTCTTTTCTCACAAGTCTTTTAGAATATATGTAAAGGCTATAATAATAGCCAGTGATGCCAAGTAGAGTCTTAACCTGTTATTGTTAAGGGCATAGGAAAATTCTCTATTACTTCAGTCTTGTTCAGAGGTATCTGTTAATAACTCTTTGTGAGACCAAGAATGATTATATACCTGGCATTACAAAGCTTCTTAATCAGGTAACCTTATTTAATTTTTGATTATTACAAAATCAAAATCAAAAATCAAAATATCATTGGATTTTGGGATTAGAATGGTCTGGATCACTCACTCTTTGACTTCTTTAATCCTCCTAAACCAAGCATACAGTTTACTACTATTGACTCTGGCTCCCTACAGGCTTCTGGTATTCTGTATGACTTGAGATATATTTTGCTTATGGGTTCTTTTTATGTAATGTTTCAATAGATGTGTGAACCTCAGTAAGTCATATAGCTTTCATTTGTTTCTTTTGCAGGAATTCATTAGCCTCCTGTTTCTATGAGACTGAAAGGGTCTCTCCTATCTTGTTCTAAGGGATTAGTTGAGATAAAATACCATTCAAGGTATTTTAAGCCACCAAAGATCCCCTACCTTTTCAGGGCTGAATCAAGTAAACACGGTGGATGTACTTTGTAATTCCTTTCATTAACTTTTTCTACAGTTTGGATAGATGCCTTACCATTTAGAAACTTTCTCTCTACAGTGTGTACTAGAATAAGCACTCAATCTCCAGGACTGAATCCTGAAGATCAGTTGAAAATTCTGCTATGGGTATATGACGTGACACTTTTATTTGGGGTATTCGCTGTCTCTCTTGATCTCTTTACTATATCGCATATTAATTAGATCAGGTTATTCGCACCAGCTGTGTGTAGCTTCTATGCTCTCCTCTGAATCTGCACTGCGCCGCAGACTGTGAATAGTACACTAACAAGCCCAGTATACGCACTGGAAAATGCACACTGGAAGGAGAAACAATAGTGAGCCCACTTCCAACCATTCCACTATTCCATAAAAATCCAGGCCCAGAACAAATCACTTACAAAAAGTGTCATTGAACACTAAGCTTCCTTGGATTCTTCATCTCCCTCATCTTAACCTAGGTGAGATGTATACTCCCTCCCTAACTCTGCATACTGCAGGCTCATATTAGACACCATGGCCGACATCTATGAATTCTGGCGCTGATAGACCAGTTCTAAATCGCTTTAAGGTAGTATAGACTGCACCAGAATGTATGAACCTGTTCTTCTGCAGTTCATACATACAGGCGCAGTCTAGTACAATACGACGACTCAGGCAGATCACCTTTACCCTGGTCTGGTTGTTTTAACTGTTCTGCGCCAAAGTTTTGGCGTCAAAGAATCATAAATGTGTCTACTTCTACTAATGTGGTGCGACACCCCCAGAACGCTGCAAAACTTTGGTATGCTAAAAAGTGTCTTTGGCGCAGTCCCGGGCATTTATCGCCAAAGTTTGGAGTACGTCTGTTCATAGATCTATAGAACTGGTCTACTACAGCTTTTTGAGGCCTAAATTCTGTCACAGCCCCGTTTATACATGTCACCCCGCATGTTTTAAATACATTTAAGTGTGTTTTTTTTCAAATATTAATTATTAATGATAGTTTAAAGGGGTTTCTTACAAGGCTGTTTTACAAAGTCTGCTCTTCACAGCCAGCTCCCACTACCTGGTTAGTCTGTGGGTGCTTCTACAGCAGTGACTGGCATATCAGATGAGCGTATTAGAGTATTTGTAATGGAAGGGTTTAAACTACAGGGCAGAAAGCTACAGAGTTCTAAATGGTTAAAGTTCGTCAGTAAAGCTTTGTCTACACAGCATATGTTAAAATGCCATCCAAAATCCAAAGGCATTTTAACAGTGCTAGACCGTGCTGGATCACGGTTTTTAGCGCATATCTGCGCTATAAACCGCGGGCGGTTTTCGGAATTGCCGTTGGCCCCGTATATTCTTACGGCAATCCGGCGGAATAGTTGTCATGCTTTAAAATCTGCTGCAATCCGACTGATTTCAAAACCATTTCGAAAAGGTCTGTGCTGTGTAGGCTATAGCACGGATTTTTTATCGCTGTCTATGGGGCACAGGTTACAGTTGGATTTTTGGTTGACTCTAAATACTGATCCACCAAAAATCTGTGCTGTGTAGACATAGCCTCAAACATAAACAAACTCCTGTGCTGCTGATGAGACACAGGCGCAGTATAGCATAAGGAGTGCTATCACCATCCCAGCTAGAGCTCTAGAGCAGACTTCCCCACTTCTTCGATTCTCCAACCATCTAGACTAGTCACTCTTCAAAAAGACAGCCCCAAGTCTCAGGTTGGTGACCAAGGAAGCCTTCTGTAAACAATCAGGAGATAAGCACTGCTTTAGCTCCAAATGGAAGCAAAATCAGAACAGTAATGTATTTGTTAATTGTCTTATTTACCTTTACCTACATGCTTAAAGCTAATCAATGAGATGCAAATACCCTTTTAATGCTAAGTGACAGGTTAAACATCTGCTGATACAAATATACAAATAGCACCGTATATGAATAGTAATTAAGTCTTTGTATGGCAGCATTCATTTTTAAACTGTATGACACAATTATTTGCGCTCTGAATGGGAGCACTATTTTGGTGTTGCGCACTACAGATAAAGTTACATACTATGTACTATTTTTTTACCATAGAGATTAAATCAGATTTAAATAAAACATGAATAATGTGTGGTTTAACAAAAAGAGGAAACATAATTTAAATTCATTAAACACAGGTTGTTATTACTTTGCCATGCTAATATATAGCCATAAGGTTTTTCTGCTTGTGGTATTTCATGACTATTTCTCTTGGGATTCAAATACATTTTAGGCATGTCTATTCTGGATGTTAATTAATGATAGTCGGAGACTGAATGACAGGTCAAACACCTGCTGATATAAACAAAATAGAACAAGAATACTAATTAGTCTTTGGAATTCATAACACTGAAAATGTAAAAAAAGTATGAACTCAAGCAGTGGTCATGTTATAATGTCATTCTAGCATCCTCACTTCTCCAACCATCTTCAAAACGACAGCCCCAAGTCTCAGATTGTGCTGTGCCAAAAAAGTGCAGGGATGGTGGATCTGGAAATGGTAACAAATTGTCTTTTTATGATGCCTGTAATAGCAAAGTAAATACTAGTTTCAATGGCGTTGGCAATCTGTAATAAGTACTTAATGGTTAGTGACAAATTGTTACACACAAAAAAATCTGAATTATCGAATAAGATAAACCACATCTATGCCTCCTTGCCTATATACTTTCTGGAAGTAGAAAAAGTGTAAAAATGATATTCAGAACTTTAAAACCAGTAATACCTTAAAGCAATGTAGCATCAAAATGTAATATATATATGCCACATATGCAGGGACGTAACTAAAATTCATAGTACCCCATAGTCAAATGAAATGGGGTCCCACCAACTTATGACAATAAACTAAAACAGCAGCTTAATTAGCAATAATTAAAGTTATAAATAATACCGTCATATATCAGAGAACCCACATAGTAGTGCTGGAGAAAGGAAAGCCACCAATTTCTTGTTCCCTACTAATAGGAACAATGTTCTTGTACCTGAGTGAGCCCCTTCAACTTCTGGGCCCCATAGTAGTCACTAGGGATGCTATGGCTAAAGGTACATCTGTACACATACTGTATGTATATCTTTACATGTACAATTGCAAGGAAAAATTAAGACAACCCTTTGGAATTACCTTGATTTCTTTACTGATTAGTAATAAAATATGGTATGACTGTTACTATACCTTAGTCACAATTAAGGCTTGGATCAAACCTGGAAAACTGACAGAAAGAACCCTTTCAGGTTTTTGTTTACATTGAAGTCATTGGTGAACGGATACTAACGGATGGCTATCCATTTTTAAGTTCAATCGACGGATCCATTACTTGTTCTATACAGGAATTTCATTCTTAAATCGGGTTCAAAAATGGATCCATTTTTACCAGATGCAGACGGATATAAAAATACTGTTTTTTTTATGGATCTTTATAAAGAATCTGCCAAATAAATGCATTCTTTGACTTCAGTTTGCATCAGTTAATTTCCGCTTTCAGGAGTGTGTTCGTGAACCAGGCCTAACTAATAACACACAAACATTTGTACTGTTCATGCTTTTGTTGAGCACATTAAGCAAACACCACAGTGCAGAAAGATAAAGAAAGTGGTACTTCGGTGTTAATGATTTTGCCAAGTGCTAATTCACAAAAGGTTTCACAGGTGCTTTGCCTACTAAATTAGAGCACACAAAGCCTGATTATTAATATGTTCTTCTTTAAAAGACTAACCCGAAAAAATTAGGGCCCATCACAAGATTGTCCAAAATGACCTGGATTGTACACAATTCTTTATACACAAATACATGATGCTATGGAGGGGAACAAACACGGCACACTAACAACAAAACCGCATCCAAATTATGAGACATGGTGGTGGAAGCATCATGGTTTGTGGCTGCTTTACTGCATCAGGACCTGCACGCCTTGTGATTGTTAAGGTAACAATGAATTCAAAGGTTTACCAAACAATTTACAGGGAAATGTAAAGGCAGAGTACATGACCTAAAGTTAAAGAGACAATAGTTAATGCAACAAGGCAATGATCTAAAGCACCACAAAAGTAAATCAAATAAAAGATGGTTGAAAAAGAAGATTTGTGTAAACATCCTGAAAATGTTGTGACATGACCTGAAGAGGGCTTTGCATGTAAGTCATCCCAGAAAAATTGATAAACTAAAAGTCATGTGCAAAAAAAAAATGGTCCAAAATTATTTTTCAACAGGCCCGGACTGGCAATCTGGCCTAACAAGCAAATTTCCAGTTCTCTTCCCAGGTTCCGGCCTGGCTCAGATTGAACCACCTGGGGCCCTAAACATACAGTATCATTCAACTGTATGAACCTCTGCAGGATGCACATAGAGTTGAAAAATACATCAGAGATTTCTAAGCTCCACGTAATAGACAAGAAAAATAGAGAATGAATTTTAATTCACAAAGTCCTTGCTTTCTAAATGAAAGGTGTAGAGAGGGATACTGATGGCAGATTGGTTAGCATATTGGTGAGCATATATACAGTAATGTATATGGGCCAAACACAGGTAAAAAAAATTTTTCCCAGGGTCTCTAGACTGTCCTTATATCTGACAATGTCCCAAATAAGACCTCAGGTGGTGATCTGAACATGGTGTGTCTCCAGGAGAAGATAGGAAATGTGATAATACATGCCACAGGTTGCCATCAGATGGCATTCTGCCAGATTTCATGGCACTCTCTGGCTTGGAGGCTCTCCAACCCAGATGTTAGGGAGTATACTTTCTATACAGTTAAACATCAGTCATGGTCACGCATAGACTAGTTCCTGACCAGAAATGCTTTAATACCGAGGTTGGAAGGTGTCGCTATTCAGTCAATACTTATCTCTGATTATGCCTGGGTTGTGGCAGATTCCTTTACACGATAGAGATTTTATATGGAGATTTCCATCGTTTATGGCTTGTGATGACTCTTTTAAAGAAGCCTTTCAAGGTTGGTGGCTAGAATTTGATGACACAAATAGCGCCCATAAAATCCACAGTTATATTGAGAAACGGCCAAGGTGGTATTGTGGGGAGGCTGATGAGTCATGTTTCACATCTAAAGAGGAAAATTCTGAAATGTTACAAGGAGTACAATGAAAAACTGCGACACTCCTACACCAAATACATGGCACAACCAACAAAAGAGCATTTAAGACACTGGCAGGTAGCTAGAGGTCTCTGTGAAATGTGGTTAAACAGGAAGTATAGACTACATAGATCTAAGAAGGAAGCAGACTTGTTCCGATTTACAAACTAGTTGAGACGGCTACTGGTGCGTCTGGCGAGGATTTAAAGACTATGCTCAGACCCCAGAGAAATTAACACTCAGTTTAAAGAGATTTTCCAAAAACTATATGCAAATTTGTCTGGTAAGCAGTGGGAAGGGAGGAAGCTTTTTTGGCAGAACAAAATCTGCCACCTCTCACACCTGAGCAGCAGAAGTTTTTGCAAAAAGTGTAGGTGACCATCAAATCTTAGGAATAGCAAAGCCCCAGGACCGGATGGGCTCCTGGCAAAAAAAATTTAAATTCTCCTAGATTAGATTTTCCCGGTGCTGGTAGATTATGTTAATAAACTGTTATCAGGTTACAAGCCATAAGACACAGAAAACACAGCATTTGTCAATGTTCTGCCAAAACCAGGTAAAGATGACGCAAAGATGACGCAATCTTACAGACCCCTATCGCTGATCAATCACGTTATAAAATTGGTGTCTAAAACAATGGCAAATAGGTTGGTGTCAGCGATGCCTTCTTTGATATGCTCTTCACAGGTCGGGTTTGTTAGGGGGCGAACTGCTGTTGCAAATATCTGCAATGTTAGGGGCGATGGATGTAAAAGTTAGGCAATAGGCCAACTGGTAACTGCAGTGCTGATATCAGGGGCGTTGCTAGGGTCCTAAAACATCCGGGGCCCGGGCCCTTTGTGTTTTGCTCAGTAGGGCTGGGTTCACATGACATTTTTCACGCCACATTGTAAAACTGCGGCCATGATGTGGTTTTTACAGAGAAAAAACCTTTCTGCCCCTGTCATAATTTTCAGCTTTTTCCAATAGAGTGACCCTAAAATCTATATACCTGCCTCAGCAGTCATTTGCACAATGAAAACCCACCAATGACAATTTACTTTTTCAAAACCCTCACCTCCGTTATGACAGTGTAATACCCCTAAACAGTCACCAAAAACATACACCTAAAACATGGAGCAAATCTACCAGACAAAATGATTGTTACTAAAAACACTCTACAAAACCAAGTCCCAAAACTATTACTACAAAGGACCAAAAAAACCCTGCCAGACCCTGACCAAACGCGACCCCCACATGTGACTATGAGCTGTACACAGGCTCTGATTACATATATTACCGCCATACAGGGACCATACAGTGGTAGATACTAGTTGTATGTAGATGCTCTGCAGAAATATAAGTGATTACCCTGCTGTTACATTTAGTAACTCACCAGAGACGTCTTTTCTGATCAGCGTCGTTCACTTTCCCTTCTCTTCTCCATCCGGTTCACACCTTCTCGCTGATATCTCCCGGCCAATACTCGTCCCTGCAGATTTGGTCACAAATATCTTAGATCTCACATTTCAGCAACTCCTTAATTATAGGTTATAAAAAGTCCCCCAGTTAGGTAGGTGTATAGGTCCCCTCAATTAGGGGAGGTATATAGATATATGGTCAATGTCAGGCAGTTGTATAGATATAGGGCCAATTTCAAGCAGGTATATAGATATGGGGGCACAGGCAGGTATTAGGGGGCCACAGGCAGGTATAGGGGGCCACAGGCAGGTATATGGGGGCACTGAGGCAGGTAAATGGGGCCATAGGCAGGTATCTGGGGCACTGAGGCAGTATATAGGGGCACTGAGGCAGTATATAGGGGCACTGAGGCAGTTATAGGGGGCCACAGGCAGTAATTGGGGGCCCAGAGCCAGAATAGGGGGCCACAGGCAGGAAAAGGGGGCCACAGGCAGTATATGGGGCCGCAGGCAGTTAGGGGGCCCCCAAGGGCAGGTATAGGGGGTCACAGGCGTTATGGGGCCACAGGCAGGTATAGGGGACCACAGGCAGGTATAGGGGACCACAGGCAGTATATGGGGCCCCAGGCAGTTTATGGGGCCCCAGGCTGGGGTAGGGGGGCCACTGGCAGGTATAGGGGACCACAGGCAGTATATGGGACCACAGGCAGTATAGGGGGCCACAGGCAGTATATGGGGCCACAGGCAGTATATGGGGCCACAGGCAGTATATGGGGCCACAGGCAGGTATAGGGGGTCACAGGCAGGTTTATAGGGGGGTTTTCAGGCAGTAATAGGGCCACACAGGCAGTATATAGGCCACACAGGGGGTTATATGGGGTACCGAGGCAGGTAAACGCTATAAAAATAACAACATTATTTACTCACCTTAGCATCCCCGGGGAGCGCGCCTCTGTCCTCTTCAGCCCGCGCTCCTCCCGCGCTCCTCGGCGCGACAGCACTGTGACGCACTGTGCGCCCGGGGGACAGGCAGCGGCGTGATGAGGTCATTACATCGGGGCCCCCTGCCAGCCTGAGCAGCACGGGGCCACGGCGGGTCCTCAGTGCAATG
Source organism: Phyllomedusa bahiana (assembly GCA_025379985.1). Lineage (NCBI taxonomy): Eukaryota > Metazoa > Chordata > Amphibia > Anura > Hylidae > Phyllomedusa > Phyllomedusa bahiana. The sequence continues at coordinate 30,904 of JAODAL010010186.1, read as the reverse complement.
AGGACCCGACGGCCCCGCTGTGTCGGACCCGGAGACGGTCCGACGCTGTCTGCGGGGCAGGGAGCGCTCGCTCTCTGCTCCGCAGAAGCCCGCAGTTGTATGTGCGTCCAGCGGACGCACATGTAGCTGCAAGGCCAGTCGGTGCTCCAGGCCCATGGCCGCGGCCTGGAGCCCGGGAGGTTCGGGGCACAGGGGGTTTTATTCGAGGCCCGAGCCCCGGACAAAACAGCCGAGCGACGCCCCTGGCTGATATCAACAGATGCCGAAAATGGATCCACTTTATATCCTAACCCCCCGGCGGCAGTTTTTATGCCAGGGCATTTTCCAACTGTAGAAGGGAACAAGGCAAGGGTTACCACTTTCCCCATTGCTTTTCAACATCACAATAAAACCACTGCTTAGGAAATCGGAGGATTGAGTGTGTTCTCAGGTATAAACATAGGGGTAAAGTAAGTTAGAACAGTGGCACTCACCAATGATTTACTGTTATTTATGAATAATCCAAGTAGACAGTTGAAGAAGGTGCCGACATTGACACTTTTTGGAGTTTTTCAGGATTTAAAATTAATAAGTGCAAATGTGAACTACTAGAAAATTTTGGGAACAAACTTTCTCTACTTCCTGATATCGATACTATAGGTATAATAATGGCTCAAAAATTCATAATTTAATTAGTAATCAAAACTGGAAAGGAACCTGGCTCATTATACCAACTAAATTACCCTCCTTTGTTCACAAAAATAGAGAAAGAATTTCAGTACTGGCATAGTTTCCTGTTGTTGCTATTCAGCCATATCCACCTTGTAAAAATGATCTCATTTGCAAGACTGCTGTACCCTCTACAGACCGCACCAATTCTGCTGAAGCATAAAAATGTTAACAAATTTAAATCAGGGGTCACTAAATTTATCTGGCAGGGAGAGAAACCAAGAATAGCTATGCAAAAATTACAATCTAGCAGAATAGATGATGGGACTGACTTGCCGCACCTTTGCAATTATAATATAGCATGCCTGGCTAGACACTGGCTCAACTGGATTTCTAAAAATAATTTGTACTCCAACTATGGACTGGAATCTGAAATGGCTTGTGTGGGATCTTGGTGCTCTACTACATACACAAATAGCAATGCTCCCATCAGAGATCAAGCGTTCTGTTCTCTTGAGAGACACAATCATGTCTTGGAGATCTCTCCCTTTGTGGTCACACCTGGAGTTCAAGGCAGTAGATAATTCCACATTTGGAAGAATAATAGCATCAAGGTGACAGGGCAGTCATGAGTCCAAAAATAGATGAAAAAGCTTAGATGAGCTAACGACAGAATCCTTTTGCATGCATAGGTTAAAAGATATATCCAACAAAAGGGTTAAAGGTCTTTTTGATGATCATGTAGGAGAGGTTCCTCACAGGAAATTAGTGACCATCTTATATGCCCTGTCAGGGATCAGTGTGCCAATAAGGAAGACGGTCAGATATTTGCACAGTGGAAGAGGTGGCTTAAAAAAAACGGTTGCCCCTTAGGTTTTAGAAGGCTGGCAGGGCGTCAGGTGATATTTCAACAGTGAAAAGTGGAGGGAGACACATTTCAAGCTGATGCATGCAACAATATGTATCCATTTGATATCCCATCAACCCCCAGTTTTCCAGATAGAATAACTCAGTGTCTGAAATGCCGGAAGCAAGGAGCGGATTTGTTGTGTGGCTCTGTGACAGGTTACAGCAATTTTGAAAGTTGGTAGGGTCCTAAATAGGTTAAATGTTGACAGAATCTTTCCAGTCACTGCTGACGCTGCTCCTCCAAAGGGGGAAATTTTGTTGAGGGTGTAATCACTGGTCCATATGCTGCTAAGGAACTGGTTGGTGTTAACCTCTGTAGCTGAAACCAACCTTTAGGGTACGTTTACACGGCAGAGACCAAATACCGATTGGATTTCTCAACCGGTATTTAGTCTTTTTTTTGTCACACAGGAGGACGTTTTTTGTCTGCGGTTTGCGGATTCAAGCCATCCCCTTCACACCCACATGTTCATGTTCCGCCTGAAAACCGGGCAGAAGAATGTACATGTTCTCAGTTCTTCGGACCACCAGTGGTTTTAAAAAAGACCAGTGGAAAATCCAGGCAGTGGGGACTGCTGCATGCATTTTCTATTAAAGTCTAGGGGAAAGCGCTGTATGTAGGTTATCAGCCGGTTTGTAAAACCGCAAACCATCTGAAAAACCGAAGCCCTTACTCTGATATAGTGGAGGCAGGACCACAAAGAAGCAAAAACAAATCAATTTTTTAGACATAGGAGTAAAATTAGTTAATGGTTCATTTTCAATATACCAAGTGGAATTTGACAGAGGACCTTAAAAGCAGTTTGGTGAGATTAAAGCTGTCAGCCTGAGTTATGTAGTTTTGGGAGAGTTTAAGGATACACTACACTCAAGGTGGGGTAATTCTCACTAAATTTTCATCTTATGTGATGAGAAGTTGTTAAGGGCAAGTAATATTTGGAATGCATGGTGGTACGACTTGGTTCCTTTGGCGTGTCACATGGGCAGCCTAATGACTGAGTTAGTTGGTTAGTTAATGGTACGTTAGGTACCAATGATTAAATGTATTTATGGTATGGTTCATGCTATTTATATCTGATGTTGATGACATGCCGCATTTTGATGTTTGCCGGTTAACATGGTCACTACTACCATAATGGTATATTTCCTATTGCTATGTGCAAATTTCTGCAAGAGACCAGAGGTAAATTTGAATAGTTCTTTCATTGTGAAAACATTTTTCAAAATGACATTACATTTTTTTTATTTAGTGCAATTCAATGTACTGTAGCAAAAAGGAGGGCCAATAAACCTACCTATCTAAAGGTGGTCTATATACCTACCTAACTACTAGGGACCTATATACCTACATACTGTAGGTTCATATGCCTAACTACCTACTGGGAGATCTCTATACCAACCTATTTGAGGCCTATATACTTGTCTACCTACTGGTGGTCTATATATCTAGCCTAGCTACCTAATGAGGGGCTAAAGATACTTTAGAACTTTCTCCCACAAGAGGTTGTAATGGTGGCTTTGTTAAAAAATATAAGAAGGATCTAGATGTCTTTTTTGAAAACTACAGTATAACAGTACAGGCTGTGGGAACTAGAAACTTTAGTTGGGATGTCGGTCCCAGGATTTATTCTTATTGCCATATTGGGGTCAGAAAGGAATTTTCCCTCTATTCTAAAGCAATTGCCATCCACCTCATAGGGGTTTTGCCTTTCTTTAAACTATCACAGAAATCGTATAGATTGGATTTGATGGACCTTTTTAACTTTAACAACTACACAGTTGAGTTACATTATTATGACCACTTTCAACTTCAGTAAAGTGTACCTTATGAAGGAAGCCAAGTGCTCTGAGTTGGTTTGGTGGGTAGATAAGGTGTGTGATAGGCTGTCTGCACACATCTCTCTTTGATTTCACAGGTAGAAGGAGCAATTTATCAGAGTTGTAATTGTTTGAATCAAGGGTGGTAGCATTTTTTAAATTGCGCAATTGGTGAACTGTTCACATGCTGCTGTGGTGAAAGTGTATTGCGAGTGGTCTAATGACACCACTGCACATAAGCGATATGATAACTGCAGAGTACCAAAAGCCATTGATCGACACACTGCAATAGAGCAGCTCACTGTCATAATGAACCAGATCAGACGTTTGTCTAAAACAACAGTTCGGCAAACTTTACTGTGTATGAGGCTCGGGAGCAGATGGATAGCCACAGTTCTCGTGCTAATGAAGTTGCATCAACAGGAAAAAGGCTTCAATTTTCACAGCAGTATAGGAATTGGACCTTCACTGAGAACAGGGTTGCCTTCTCTGATGAGTCCTGTTTTCTGTTTCATCAGATGGATGGATGTTGGTGTGGATGGATCAGGCAAGAAATATCAGAGAACAAACCCTGAAAACAATTGCGGGGAAGACAAAGGTGAGGTTGCAGCATTTTTTGTTGGGGAATATTTTCCGGGGTTTTTTCTCGGCCCCTCACCATGGGGGAGGCTCTCTCATCCGATAAAAACTTGCAGATAACACAAACCCATTACGTAATTGTTTTCGCTGGTTTGGTTGGATCCTCCCCAAAGAAGACAAAGGTCGTGTCAAAAACGGCTATACTGTCCAATTGGTTGAAAGATCCTGACCAAGACTTCCAAGTACTACCCTGGCCTCCTAGCCACCCAGACTTTAACCCAATTGAGACTGGGGCATAAAACCCCTTTCACTGTGTTCGACCATGCATTTCCAAAAGTTGTAGGATGCCCCTGTAGTCAAAAAATGGTTTCAAAACCCCCCTGACAACTTTTTTGAGTCACTCCCAACCTGTCTAGCTGCTGTCCTTGCGCAACATGGTCTTTATTGGATATTTGCTTTTTGGTTTTAAAAAAATGTGACTAGATGTGTATGTAGTTTTTTTTTGACATTGAGGCATGGGAGGCGTAAAAGGGGGGGGGGGAAAAAAATCAGGCAGAAATTTTTTCCCTTTTTTGTTCACAAATACACCTGCCTCCTTCCCTACACAGACATATAAAGTAAAACTGTATTCTGCTTTCAAACTTTAAACGAGCATTGCATCTTAATATTGTACGTTGTACTATTTGAAAGCTACGCCAGCTACGATTTTGGGTTCTAGTCTTTATATTCTAAAGTAATGTTTATACCATACATTAAAGTCACGAGGTATGAATAAACTCTTGGCAGTGAAACTGAAGCATGTGTAAATATCTCTTAAAATATTTTTTTAATTGTAAGTCAGGCATTTCAGGCAGCAAAACTAAGTTACCAATCTGGAAAAACTTTATTTTAGATTAATTTATTAGCCCAATAAGGGGAAAAAAGAAACAGGGGGTGGGGGGGGGGAAAGGTAAGCAAAGCTTGTTTTAGGGTATGTTCACACGGGTTTTTTTTTGGGGCCCTTTTTTTCCAATTTTTCTCACTTATTCACAGGCGAAATGAAGTCTATGGGGCCGGCACCGAGGGGCCCCCCACCCCCTCCCCCCCCCCCCCCCACCTCCACGTCGCGGGAGTAGGCGCCAGTCAGCGCGACTCCGCGAACACCCGGCGTAATTAAGCCGTGTGAACTTAACCTCATTTTTTTAAATAACCATTTTAAATTGAAAAATAAACTGGACTATCCCATAAATTACTTATTTACTAATATACACGTTTTTTTTTCTGTGTTGCGAACTTTACTCCCCATGACAGCTTCTAAGCAACTGTGTCCACGATGCTGCAGGATGTTATTATTTAAAATATGAATTTCCAAAGAGGCCAGCAGCATTCCTGGCAATCAGTACAGCAATACTTTAAACATAGTTGCCATGAAATGGCCAAACAATTTGGAACACTCAAAAAACTATTTCCCTGTTGTAAAGGTTCTCTTAAAATTAACAGCAAAAGTATGGTGGAAAGAAATTCCATTTCATTTAAATGGGCGATTCAACAGTTTTAACTGCTCATTATTAGTTATGCTGATGATTAAAAATAGAAAAAAAAACTTTTCCCGGGACTGATTAGCCTATCCCGTGTCTGGTTAAAGGGGATTTGCTGAGAGATAGATTCTTACCCCTCTCTTGTTAGCACAGGCAGAATGTAAACAAATCACGCTGAGTCATGAAGCTGCAGGGGAGAGAGGGAGGGGGAGTGAGGAGTGAGGAATCCAAGGGAGAATCTCAAAACTTAAGTGAAATAATAAACAGTACAACAGTGGATTCACAATACAGCAAGACACAGCATCAGACACTGTCAGGAGCCTTATCTGCTAAGATGCTAATGTAATGTAAACAAATCACAGAGCTGAAAGAGAGAGAGACACACACAGCGGAGAGCACAGAGCTGCATAAGGGATCTTGTGACATGTACACTGAAATAAAAAAACTATAACTTGTGGATTCTGTATACAAAAGAGAACACCTATTCTACACAGCAGCTTGAAAGCTTCTTCATGTTCCCTGTCATCAGATAAAGCAGGTATCTAATCACTCTACAACTAGTTTATTCTGTATACAAAGGAAAACATATTGCTACCCGGTGCCTTAAAAACTTCTGCAGCTCAGTCTCATCAGATAAGAAGCTCTCTCTGCGCAAGCCCGTCCAGCTCTTGTCAGGCCGTATCTAATAGACTCTTTGAAGTAACCAAGGGGTAAGGAAGGCTGTAGCTCTCTCAGACTGCAATTTTTTGTAATCACATATATTTAGAAAAGTGATTAAAAACCCATTTTGGAGGATCCCACGTCAACATTACATCGTGGCAAAACCACTTTAAGCTTGGTGATGCCCCATCCTCCAAAGCAGGCACCCAGCTTTCCTGGGTGTCTGTTGTGGCTGATGTTACTCACCTTTCCCAATTGCTGGATAGCTGTTTCCAGTTTCCCTGGGTGCTGGATAGCCTATCCAGCCTATTAAATGTAAGTGTAGTATTTCTTGTTTTTTTTTAACAGTTTCCCTTTTGGACTTCATTGGATTTGTTAGACTACATCAGATCAGCATTGGATCCCTTTCTTTAATAAAATAGTCAAAAAAGAAAGTTGTCGGGGAGTGTTTATTTAAATAAATTATTTATTCTGTTGTGTCATTTTTTTTTATTCTATTCTTAGTAATAATGGTGTCTGACAGACAGCTCTCCATTACTGGCACTGTGGCTTGTTGCCAGCCAGCAGTGTTTTCTGTCATCTTAAGGTTGACATTAACCCCCTCTCACTATTACTCCAGTACCCAATGCACCAGGGGTAATGGGAAGAGTCGGGTTAATGTTGGCCATCAAATGAGTCCACTTTCGTGCAGCTGCAGACTGTATTTTACAATAGGAAGGGCCAAATAGCCATGGACCTTTCCCATACTGATAGTATCAGGCTATAGCTGCTGGTTTAACCATGAGTTATTATGAAAAAGGGGAAGATCCCATCTTATTCTTTTTTCTAATTTTTTTTCTTTAAGCAAATTCTAGAAATAAAACAATATATATGCACACAGCAAAATAAAAAAGTTATGGCTGTCAGAATAGGACAACATAAAAACGCAATTTTTTTATAGACGTATTTCTACTGTGTAAAAGTAATAAAACAGAAAAAACTATATAAAATTTATATTATTGTAATTGTACCGACCTCCATAGTAAAGTTATCACATCATTTACACTGCACGGCGAATGCTGTAAAATTGAAACTCAAAAAACAATGACCGAACTGCGTTTTTTCCCCCCATTTTCATTGCCCAATGGGATATTGTATTGTGTTTGCATAGCTTTTGACTGCCCCACCAGTATGCACCTATACATTTATTTCTCAAAATGGATGTGCTGACCAGATTTAGTTTTTTTGTTTATATGGGGAAGTGACTGGTTCCCATTTTGGTTTATGCACTCCGCCCACCTGCACAGGCTTTTTAATAAGATCAAGATTATAGCTTGAATCTTCTATCCCTGAAATGTGGAGGTCTGAACAGACACCAAGAGAGGTAGCATGTAGCATAGGTTTCCAACTGAATTAAGGTCACCTTGCCACAGTAGGTGGGCATTTACAGTTTTAATCAAAAATGTACACTAACAAGCTCAATTTTTTTCATATATTTCACAGTAGCAGAAATGCTGTTCCAAAAAATTCTTATGTCCTTTTTGACCATTTTTAGTGCCTATACAGTTCTTCTGGTATTGTGTTTGCATAGCTTTTGACTTCCACACCAGTATGCACCTATAGATTTATTTCTCAAAATGGAGGTGCTGACCAGATTTAGTTTTTTTTGATCATTAGAAAGTATATCTTGTCCCACAAAATAAAAGCTCTCATATATTTATATATATATATATATATTATATAGATATATATATATATATATATTATATATATATATATATATATATATATATATATATATATATATATAGATAGATATATATATATATATATATATATATATATATATATATATATATATATATATTATATATATATATATATATTTTATATATATATATATATATATATATATATATATAAAATACTGGGTTTCATATTCAATGACAAGCCTTTATACATACCTGGCCACTTACTTGGGCTTGGGGCTACATGCTTACTTATCCACTGTGGGACTTAAATGTCTACCTTCTTACTTAATGGGGGTCTATATACATACCTACCTACTTAATGTGGGACCTTTATACCTACCTAATTATTGGGGGACCTATATAACTACCTGCCTACTTAATGGGTGGCCTATATACCTACTTAACTACTGGGATTGTGCTATATATCTACCTACATATTGGAAGGCCTTTATACCTATCTACGTTATGTTTGGCTTATATACCTACCTACTTAATAAGTGGCCTTTATGAAAACCTACTTAATAGGGGGACCTATATAACTACCTACCTACTTAATGATGGGACTTATATACCTACCTACTTAAGATGGATGGAGGCTATATATCTATCTGCCTAATTGGGGTCTAACTTTCTGCCTACCTAATTTGGGGGGTATCTACCTACTATGTGGGGGGACAAAACAAGTCTAAAACTAGATGCACAAATGAAAGCCCAATAGTTGTCCATGGGGCACAAGCGGTCAATATTACTATTTGTGGCGCTATGGATGGGGAGTTTGGCAGAGGTATAGGGAATAGGTAAAGAGGTGCTGGAAAAGTGAGGAGTCTAAGATTTTTGTGTGGTATATTCTGCAGGGACAATTAGTGGCCAGGAGAAATCATCATGGCGGTCTGGGCCGGATGTAGAAGAAAAGTTAAAAAGAGCAACTTCCATCATAGAAGAAAATGACTCAACAGAGAAGAGAACTACTCTTTAGAAAAGATGTCTTTTGTAAGTCCCTGGAGGACAGTGGTTATTTTTTTCATTCTCGCCTTCCAATAGCCGTTAGTTTTTAAAATTTTTCCATAGACATATGAGGGCTTTTATATTGCGGGAAAAGATGTACTTTATAATGCTGTCATTGACAATACTAAAGAATATATGAGAAACGGCAAAAAAAAATTCTAAGTGGGGAGAAATGTGAAAAAAAATCTACTTGCGTCATGTTCGTGAGGATTTTGTTTTTACATCGTTCACTCTTTGGTATTTGCACTATCTGTATTCTAATTTAATCGTTTAATATGATTTTGGCAATGCCAAGTATTAATTTATTTATTTTTATATATATATAATATTATATATATATACTTATATATATATATATATATATATATTATATATATATATATATAAAGATATATATATACATTATATATATATATATAACATATATATATATATATACTATATATATATATAATATACATATTATATATTATATATATATATATATATATATATATATATATTATATATATATATATTATATATATATATAATGCTTTTTAGGGGAACAGTATTTTACACTATTAAATGTTGTTGAAGGTCCTTTGATGTTTATATGCAAGGAGGTTTTTATTTAAAAGCGGTTCTGATTTTTATGTGTTTTTAGGTTATTTTGGTCCAAATTTGTCAAAAAAGCTATTTGTCTTTTATTAACAGTGTCACTTTATGACTTGTATCTTTTTTATTGTCTTTTTGTTGCAATCAGGGCAATATTGGCAGTACTAGAGTCAAGGGCTTTGATATAATGCAAGATAGGAACTGGTGATAGGTGGAAAGCCCAGGTGTTTCAGGTATACCGAAACTACTTATGGCAGCCTTAACTCAACCAATTTACTGGCTACAGTGACTCACCTCAGCCAGTGATGAATATCCATTTTCTATGCAATCCTTGTAAAAATGGTGGCAGACAATCCCTTTACCATTGACAATATTGTTAATATCATCTTGAGAAAGCTAGCCATGTTATATAAGTAAATATATATATAGTGAAGAAGTTTTTTCACCAACCACAATAATATTTATTTACTAGATTAATAATTACAGGACTAATCTGTGGGATTTACCAATATGAATTATATGCACTGATCAGGATGAAACTTGATCATTTCAAATACACTCAAACTTGAAAATTGTATGCTTCTCTTTTCCATAAATACATGAACTAAAATATGAAAACTGGAATCCTCCTTTAATAATGGTTTTAAATAATACCGAAACAGTTACACAATGCGCTAGATGAAGTTTATTGTCTTCATTCCTGGTGGTGGTGGGTATTCATGACTTTGTATTATATTCCATTATAAGGCAATATCATTTATAATGATAAAATGCACTGATATCTTTATACCAGGTTTAATGGCACAAATAATTTAATAGGAGATGGCTATGGGCTTGGTGCCCCAATCAACAATAGTGAGCAGATGGCACAGAATGCAATCAAAACTTCACTGTTTAGCCAACACATATGTGGTAACAACCACTTTAAGGTAATTTGCCAAGTAATACTTGGGCGTTCTCTTCTGCACTGAGAACACTGAACCTATTTTTACATTCAGAGCATATCAATGAACAGAAAAGATGAAATCATATCTATGGGATGCATAGAAGCGGAAGCATAATATCACAGTACCACTACTAAGTCAACGTCTGCTTATTTGTCTTCTCACCAGAAAAGCATTTAACACAGTCAGTCAGTTACAATTTTTCTTCAAAATGTCAAAGAGCTATGACAGGCAGCAGTTTAACAGCTGAGCACTACCTTGAATAAACACAATTTTGTTAGCTGTCACTTCAATCATGTATATAAGGGTATAGTACAGAACAGCAGCAAAATACGTAGACTCATGTATATTACATCTCTCTGATTAATAGAGAAAAAATCTGAATAGTTTTGATCAAGAGTATATCTAGAATTTATTGGCCCCCACCACATAATGACAAGAAACAAAAATAGCAGTACAAGTAAGAATTATTGAAGGTAAAAATAATAGCACCATATATCAGAGAGCCACAGAGTGGTGCTTGATAACAGAAAGTCACTAATTTCTTGTTCCCTACAGAAAAGTAAACATTTGTGCATGTTTTTGGCTCCCTCAAACCCTGGGTGCTATAGCAGCTGCCTTAGTTGTTATGGCTGTTTGCACTATGCTGCTGGTTGTACAAGAATAAGCAAAACACAAGCAGAAATAAGTTTTAAAGGCTTAATCTTGGATCTTTATTTAAGCAGAATCTGCACAGCAATATAGCAATCTGATTATGGTTAAAGTACCTTACTGAACAGGGTAATTCAGTTCATCCAAATCTTCTGCAGACAGCTTTGAAGAAGTAGGAGCATGATAGTGGGCAATCACTCAAATAATCTTAGAATAATTACATAATTATGTGATGGTCTTGTTAAATAGGTACTGAAACTGGTACTTACAAGAAAATTTAGAGCACCTGTCACCTTTCATTTCATTTCATATCTACCAATAAAATGCATATTAAACTTACCATCTTCTGCAAATTCATATATTTTTACACAGATTTAAAGAAATTTTACCATCTCAGACACTGATGGCATATGAATAGCATATGCCATAGATGTCTGATGGGTGTGAGTCCCAGAGACCTGCACCTATGTCCACAACAGGCCCCCAAAAATTCTCCATTCAGAAGTGATTGATGGGTTATCTCCATTCATTTTAATGGGAGTTCTGAGTATTACTCGGCTGTACTCAGAAATCCCATTAATATAAATGGAGACCACTTGTTTATATTCACATCATCACTGAGTTTCTTCTCATATTTTACAGACTGTAGAGCTCTTTTTAAATAAGGAGATAACCTGAAGTGTTTATGCAGTTAATTACATAGTTTGTAAGGCCGAAAAAAAGACAAGACGTCCATCTAGTTCAACCTGTTGTGCTTGAGTGTTGATCCAGAGGAAGGCAAAAAAAACCCCAATGAGGCAGGATCCAATTGTCCTCATTTAGGGAAAAAATTCCTTCCCAAATCCAATCTGGCGCTCAGTTATTTTTCAGGCGTTGGAAGGATTTTTAAAAATATAGGGCGACATATTTGATCGGGGCTGCACCAGTTTTCTGATGTACTTTGAGCCAAAATGAATGTATGAACAGGTGCACTCCAAACTTTGGTGTGATAAGCCCCTTTGTAATGCGCTAAAGACACTTTTAATGCGCCAAAGATTTGTGCTGTTCTGGGTTCATGTCGCACAACATTCATAAGATTAGACACATTGATTGTTTGATGCCAAACCTAGGCACAGAACAGTTAGAACAGCCAGACCAGGTTAAAGGTGGTGCCTGAGCCTGATTTGTCGTATTTACACTGCAATACATCAGTATGTATGACCTGCAGAGTGTCACTGTCCCAGGTCGCAGGCGTGCCCGTGCCCCTGCTCCCAGCGGAGCCCCGTCCCGCATGTCGGGTTCGGGGTCCGCTCGTGTCCCTGCCAGCGTTCACTTACCCGGCCACGCTCCTGTTCAGCCTGGCTTCAGTTCCCGGCGTGTAACTCCGCCCCTAGGGGCACGCGGGCGCCGGCAGTTTGAATTTAAAGGGGCAGTGCGCCGGTAATTGGTTCATTGCCGGGCACTGCTCCTATTTAGTCCGGCCACTTCCTGCCGGCCCTCACCAGATCTCTGGTGTATATTCCCATGGTGAAAGTGTTCCAGAGCGTTCCTGTCTTGCCTTACCGTGTACCGACTCTCTGCTTACGTTTACCGTCTACGAACCTTGCCGCCTGCCCCGACCACCTGCGTGTCTACCGTCTCCGAACCAGAGCCGCCTGTCCTCACCTCCTGCCTGTCTACGACCACGAGCCTGCCTGCCGTTACTTTACCTCACACTCATGGCCGCCACCGCAGGCAAGCCCCGCCAGTGGTAGTGATCTGGTGGAAACCCGCCGCAGCAAGACCATCCCGCTTTGCGGCGGGCTCTGGTGAATACCGGGTCCCACTTAGATTCCACTCCCTGGTGTAGGCTTACGCCATCGCCTGCGGTGGTCCAGTGGATCCACCTCCAGACCGTAACACAGAGGAACAGGTTCATACATTCTAATATATTCTACACTGCCTTAAAGTGATTCAGAACTGGCCTGTCAGCGCCAGGATTCATATATGTCTCCTATAATGTTTTTGCATATTTAATTGCATATAGGAGTAATATATACAACAGAAACAAGAAATAATAATCTTGTCTATATAGAAGATACCCAGAAACCACATGGCCTCATACCAAAATTATAACTGAACCCAATCACCACTGAGATGATTTCAAAATCACTTTTGACTGAAAATCAATGCCCAACACTGTAATAAAACTATTTTAACTTAATACTATTGGGGAAAAAGTTAACAGCGACTTCTGTGATTTACACCTTGTTTCCACATGCTCTGAAATGTCTGACAAACTGTGTCATGTGTCAAAATTTCCCCAGACCGCTCCTTTGTAATACAACTAACATCTGACTTTGTGCAATGCAAATGGCCCTAGATCTTCAACACCCTTTTTGGTTTAAGAGTTCCTCTCAGGATTCATTTTTGTATAATTACCAGAACATTGGTGTGTACCACTCCAGCTTTATAATAACATCAAATATAATAAAACTAACATAGTGGTGCTAGATAACAGGAAACCACTCATTTGTTATTTCCTATATAAAAGTAAAAATTTGGGCCCCTCAACCCTGGGCCCTATAGCACTGCCTTGAGTATTACGACTATAGTTACATCAATGCTTTTAATTACCTATGTTTTAAGGTTTCCTCTTAGGATCTATTTTTTTTTTATAATTAACAGAACATTGGTGTGTACCCATTCAAGCTTTATAATACCGTCATATATCATAGAACTAACAAAGTGGTGCTAGATAAACTTCTTGTGGTCCATTCACTCTATGATGACACAAATGAATCTGTATACATTTTCTGTCAGTGCTGCTAGGGCTTTACCTGTTTTTTCTCCTTTAACTCCTATAACTGTTTCAGTACATTACATATATGTTTTCTACATTTTTCTATCTGTCTGGCGAAAAAAGATTTAATATTCAGAGGATAAAAGTCTTCTATAACATGAGAACTGTGAATCTGTGGAATATCCTGCCTAAGGAGCTGGTCACAGCAGAAACAGTTGAGGGTTTCAAGAAAGACTTAGATAACCTCTTACTACTAAATAATGTTAATACTTATGCAGCCATATAAAACGTCTTGATCCAGTCTGATGGCAATTTTGGGATCAAGAATGAAATCTTCCTTAGGGCAGATTGGTGCTTGCCTTGTGGATTCCAAAGTCTTCATCTGCAGGGGAAACAAAGCTTAAAAATTCCCTTTACCTTTCCCTTCATTCACATTTTCCCCACCCTTGGTTGTCTTTTTTAAACCGTATTTACCATGTAACTATTTATTAAGTAATGTATATTTGTATATTAAATCTCAAAGCTTTAATAGTTTTACCCTATTGCCATAAAGAAACTAAGTATCTCTGTGGTATATACATGGTCAGATATCCATGTTCCTTGCTGGAGTGTGGTTGGTACCAGTGAGCAGGTGGCGTGTTGTGTTGGTTCCTGGGTTTTTGCTCCAGATTTTGCAGCACGTTATTTCCATTTTAATGGAACTTATCCATGATTCTGGCTACCTAATGTTAAATCCAATGTGATTCCACTTAATGGAAGCAACATCTCACTCTTTTTTCTGCATTGTGGATCTCAAATCCATGTGTGGGAAACATTTCTCATTGAAATCAACAGGAAGCAGAACTTAATTGGATAATCTGACATGTAAATATACCCTATATCTCCAATAAGTGGTAGCAACATTGATGTTCTTGGGTGTGTGTGTGTAAAATATATGGATAATGCTTGAACACCAGAATTTAGTACATTTTCTTAATTCTTTATAGGATCACTTGTATCTCTTAGTCCAACAGAACAATTGTAATTAACTGGTGGATCACAGCATATATGGGAACTTTTTGAGAGTCCTTGTTATAGAGTTCTATTTTCCAGATAGGATATGCAAGAAAACTATAGGTTTTACTTCCCTTGAGTTTTCTCCTTTCTCCTCAGTTTCCATGTAAGGGGTTATACTTGTGTTGGGATGTTGACAGTAGTGGGGTGCCATGGGAAATCAGACAGTAGGATGGCAAGCTAGAGGGGAGGAGCTGGGCTGAGGAGAAGGAGGGCCAGCTTGTGCAAAGGGGGAAGCTGCAGTTGGTGACAGAGTTGCCAGTTGAGAGTCAGAGTTGGCAGTTGGAAAGTGACCAGGAAGCAGCAGGCCTCTGAATCTGGCATGAAGGGCAGCTGATACCCCTGGTTGGCAAGGAAGGAAAGGCCTGTGAGGCTATGGACTTGTATATAATTAGCGTTTAAAGCAGAAGAAAATCGGGAGAGACCGGGCAAATGTCCCCACTCAAGAGTCGGTGCGTTTCTGGAGAGAAGGCATCAGTCAGGAAAGCAGCAAGAAGTTCAACAGGAGGCCTGGGCCATAGTGGGAGAGCCACTGGAGTGGTCAGGTAAAAGCAGTGAGGTGGGCAAGAGGAGAACCCCTCGGGAACTACGTGTATGCTGAATCTGCTGGATGCTGAGACACAGGCGAACTGGATGTTCTGCAACAGTCGCTGGAAGACGAGAGTAAAGGCCTTGTTCATCCCAATTTGGTGTCTGTCAAGTTATTTCAATGCCGGTGCACTACACAGTCCCACACCACACCTTTCCCTGCAATACAAAAAGGACCCTAGGGTCCTCTAGTTTTACACTTGGCGTAGTCTGGCAGGATTGCAGATTGATAAGAAAAGACAGACAAGTGTGGTGGGAGAGGGAGTTCCCCACCTGCAGGCATGCCGCCGAAGAAAAAGTGTTGGTGGTGATCGTGAGCACACACAGACTTGCTGTAAACATGTCTGAGGTTCAGAGAGTGTAGCCTCAGACAGCAGAAACCGAGCAGAACCATCCGGAGGGGGAAGTAGAGATTGTACCCCCGAGAAAAGCACTTGGTGAGGGAGCCTCTACAGTGGTGGAAGGTGCGGCTACAGCTGAAGAGACTGCACAATCTCTATCAAGGAGAGAGTGTCAGCTTCTGGAGGATGCCAGGCCCAAAGGGCCATTGGGCTGCATGAGTGGATTGTGTCCAGCTGGAACCATACGAGCATGAGGAGAGCCTTTACGAAGCAGCGAATACAAGCTGCTGACAATGCTGAAAGAGATTTAAAAAAAAAAAAAAAAAGTGACTGTGACTGTACTGCAGGGTATATGGCCCAAGTTGTACCAGTGATGTGTCCTGGAGGGAAATCAGCAGCCCTACCAGAGAGTTATGCCTACCAGTTATATTGTTATGTTGAGTCTGAGTGGGGGTTGGTGTATCCATTGTCCAAGTTGGGCTGAGGTTCATAGAGGACTGTGATGGATGCTGACCCTTATTTCAGCTATCATTTCTCTGCTATTTAATTGTAGTAGTATTGTAAATATATGTAGTTACTGGAGTGGAAGCCAGGGACGGCTTTGGTTACAAAGGGGGGAGATGTAAAGAAGAGTAATTGTATATATTCTTTTATACTGTATTGTATGGGGAAATGTCTAAAGTGTTATAAAACGTCTCTTACAATATAGAAAGGGTTAACAGTCTAGAAAGAGTGACAGTTGGGACTGTTAGGCTATGTTCACACGGCAGTAATTGCGGGCCGTATTTCGCCCCGCAATTACGCCGTGTGTACGGGGGCGGGGCGGGGGGGCCAGCAGCTCACCGGCCCCATAGAAATGCATTATTCTCGCCGCGTATTCGCTGTGAATACTTGACATGTCACTTCTCTCCCTGCTCGCCATATTGTGTGAGCACGGAGAGGAGACAAAATCCATAGTTCTCTATGAGAACTGTGGATTACCGTAATGACTGGGACGTATCTTGCCCTGTATTTCGCACAGTATGGTGCGAAATACGGGGCGAGATACGTCCCATTTTAAGCCATGTGAACATAGCCAAGCGGCCAATCAGGAGAGCTGCAGAGGCTGGAGCTGGAGGTCAGGCAGATAGTTATAGGAGGGAGGCCGTCAGCCCCTTAGTAGGGACGAGTATAAGTGGGTTTGGTGTATATAGTGTCAGTTGAAAGCTGCAAGTTAAGGGGACCCCGGTCTCTCCAGGCGCCAATAGACAGGCCAGGCCAAGGCCAATGAGAGCAGCCTGCTTCACTGCTATACCTGAGATTGAGCAGGCACTGAAACAGAGAAAGTGAAGATCCAGACAGAGTGGACCCTGAAGAGAGTCAGACAACCCAGGGTTACAGGTGGACAGTTTGAAGGACTGCCGGAAGAGTCAAGGGACCCATTGAGTGGACAGTATGTGTCCTGTGTCGACAGGTGCCAGCACCTTGCACATCTGGGATGGGATGGGGGTCAGCGCCAGTGCCACCACTTTGCACAGCTGTACTGGGTGGGAACCAGAAGGGGGTTGAGAGAGTCGCCAAGTGTCCAGAGAAAGAGGGTCTAAAATGTGTTTAAGTGACATGTGCCTTGCTTCATAACTATGTAACGTCCACAAGATAAGTACCGTGAGTAAAGCCTGAAGTTCCCCGCAATACTTGTGTCGTCTGCTGTTACTGATGCCGATGCACCACCCCATCAGTACATGTCTAGTACTTCACCTATCTTCCGCAATAAGTACTATCTAGTAAACTTTATATATTCTTACATTTGGACTGTTTTTATTATGTATTGTACTGTAGGCTGAGTTAGATGCAGGTGTGAGATTGAGCAGGAGAAATGAGTTTACTCCTTGATATAGTCTTGTTTTTATCTTCATAGGGCTCAGACCTGATTTTTCACACACAGTGTGAAAGAGGGAAGGAAACATGGTTTCAGTGACACATATAAAGATCAGTCGGTGCTGGTGAGCTCCTGTAGCTTGCATTGGTGACATCCCTACTAGCGGCACCTGCACATGGAGCTGAACACTACCTGTTGGAGCATTCTTTTACTCTTCCATGCTTGTCTAATGTTTTAGGTGTAGTGGATTTAGCTCATCTGTGCACACTCCTTATTTTTAGTAGCATCTATGCATTGCTGTATATTCCTGATCTCAAGTAGCAGATACCTCTTGTTTTACTGTATTAACTTCAGTTATATTAGTTTGGTTATTTTACTCCTCAATATTGGTGTTTTAATGGATCTTCTGGTATGCATAATCACTGGCTTATGATACTTAAAGCCAAGGTATACATTGGATGTTTGGAGTGTTTTATTTGCTGATCATCTGGTTGTTGCACTGTATGGATCAAGTTCTCTGCTATTATATTCAAGGTGTATATTGTTTATGTCGAAGAGTATGTGTGTTGTCTTACAATTTTGTTTTATCTCTGTTTTAGGGGAGTACAGGTATCCACATACACTCAGTGGCCTAGATACAGTGTGTGAAAGATTCCAGTGCTTATCTTTAAGTTTGTAAATTGTACTTCTCCCCTAGCAAATGCTATAGCCATGTAACAGGAAGCAGGGGAAATAAGTTAGTCCGGTTCCCTCCAATCTATCTATAATGTGCATGAATATTGCTGAGTATGGGTAACTTATTATTTCAGTGGTACTGAATCTGATATTATATAGCACTCTTTAGTATGTTTCTTGTTTAAAGGGAACCTGTCTGCTGGTTTATGTTGCCATACCTGAAAGCAGGGTGTGATAGAGGGAGATAAGCTGAGCTCTTTGATACATAGGTTTATATGATTTGGAGTAGGATTTCTGAGTAAACGCAGAGAAAAATACTGACCAGACTCCTTAAGAGACAGTAAGAGTCCTGCTTACTCTGCCCACATACAGTGATTGAAAGCTTTCCCTGTATCAGTGTGTACAGAGCTGTCAATCACTGTACGGGGATGGGGTGCCCAGTTTCACATTTAGGATTTTCTCAGCTTTTTACTCAGAAATTGTGTTCTAAATTACGTAACGCTATTGGAATATCCACATAGCTTCTCTCCCTCTATCACACCCTGCTCTCAGATAGGGCAAGTTTCCTTTAAGGTTAGGCTGCATTAACCTGTTCACAGAAAGAAACTGGTTACAATGAATATTTTTTAAATATGAATGAGGTCCCTGTAATAAGTCACCTGATTTGCTCTGCACTTAAAACTAAAAGGCACAAGTTTGTATCAAAGGTAAGTTCCAACATCAGACTTTTCCTATCAGAAAAATCTGATGTGTAATCCAAAGCAGAAATCCTCAGAAAACCTTGGATTTCTGCCGAGGATTTTTACTTAACACAGGCAAAATTCATCTCTGATTCAGAATCTTAATCACTCCTCCTGGAGCAGATTCTGAGGAGGATCCGCTCAAAAGAATAAAAATTCACGTTGTAGGTCACTGAGTGAACTACAGTATGGTCTGGCCATTGAAGTGAAACATTTTAACGAAGAACCCAATGCAGAATCCGTCCTGAATTTCTCATTAAAATCCACTGTGTGAACTTACCCTTAGAGTACAACTGCATCAGATTGCGGGTTTTAATTGTTGAAGCACTTTAATTATAAGGTTCTACAATATACATTGGTGCTACATAATGTGTGTATGTGTATATATATATATATAATTATATATATATTTTATATACACACACACATATATAGATAAACATATGCATGTATATATATATATATATGTGGATATATATATATACACATACAGTATTATATATATATATACATGCAGTATATATATATATATATATATATATATATATATATATACACACACATTTCACAACATAAATAAGAACATTTGTATACAACAGCAATTGAACACTGCATTGGAATCGCTGAGGTGTTGACATTACACTTGAATTGTTTTCACTTTGATTAAGCAATAATCGAGTGTATAAAATTAGCATGATTACAATTTAATATAAAATGCTTTATTACTTGAGCTCTGCTCAAACGGCAATAAACAGCAATGGAAAAGATAAAGACGAAGATTTTGTTACATTAATTGAGGTAATATTAAGAGATAATTCCGAAAATGATGGCAATGAAGCACCTTACAGTGAAAATGACAATTAGCATATCCATCTTCAAATACAGAGGCATACAACTAAATATATGGATATCACTGGGAAAAGCATTCAGATTCATTATTCATGCTGTACTAAGCCATGCACATGCATCCGTCGGCATTTCTAATTCCCATATAAACCTTATGCATTCTCGAGGTCTGAGTCTGTAGTCACGACTAAGCACAAGCAGGCAGCAATGGTGGGTGAGATGTTAGAAAGTCTATGAAAACCCACGCAAAGCAACTTCATCTGTACATGACTATAACCTTTAAGCAAAACACTGGGGCTTTCAACCTTTCATCAATTAGTAAATCTCACCCTGAACCAGGGTTGCTGTTGAGTGCTTATGATTCACTCACTGCTAACAACTAATTGCCTGAAATATATGTAAAAGCAATGGCTGTGTGTGCTGCATTCCACTTTGCACAGCTAACAGAGCGTGGCATAATTCATATTTATATTTACATATTTCATATACATTGATTGCATTATAGCTGGGAAAAGATTCATCTGCTCCTTGCTTCGTCTTAAACACAGAAAGATGGTGCTTTGCAGCTTGCATATAAATGAACAGAGAGCTGTGGATCATTCCAGGGTAGAGAATGTGACAAGTAAGGTCAAAAACCAAACTGCAAATAATGATATTATACATTGTAAATAGAAATTGTTTCAGAAATAGACAAATGCTCAGAACTAGACCCTTTATTGTAAAGCTGTGATTCTTCCCGTGTGGTGCTGATACACAGACTTGCTAATGCTAATAACTAGTAAGAGGACCTGTCACATCTAATGACTTGCCTATTTTAGTAAATCCTTGAGCTCCCTGTGAAATTACAATTCTGGAGCATCTTCTTCTATAACTCTGTGTTGTGCTGTTTCTCTTTTATGTATCACTGAATCAGTCAGATGGGTGTTAACATTCAAGTATTCAAATGAGTGTGTCCTTCACACACTGACTCTCTTAGCACTGATTGGACAATGTCAGGATGTGCAGGGAAACACCCCCAACTAGTAATATTCATAATGAATTTGTGGGAGGGATATCATGAGAATCCGACAATATAGAGATTTGAGGAAACATGCTCTAGAATTGATATATCATGAAGAACTCAAGTATTTTATAAAACAGACATGTCTGGAGAAGTCATAGGTCTTTTTTAAAGAGGTGTTCTCATGAAGGCACTTTTGCTAAACAGGTAGGCTCATAGATAGCTACGATTCAACTGTGTTACAGAAAAAGGAGAGCAGTGTTTGTGGCCATTGTTCCTATTCTTTTCTATGGGAGTTCTGAATATAGCAAAGTAAGTGTGCTTGGCTACATAATTAGAACTCCCATAAAAATTAATGGAGAAGAAGACTGCACACACTGCCCTCCTCATTTTGTAACACAGTCAGATAGTAAAAAGCTACAAGTCAACCTATATTGTGCTAGTGTCTTTGTGAGGAAACCCCTGACAGAGTTGTTAACTTACTGAAAAGGCCCCATTTAAATCTCATTTATAGCCTTCTTTGGTGGTGTCCTTTAGAATACTTTAATGCTGGTGGATACTGTTGTGTGGCATGAGGTGAAGCCAATGGGGTCTATAGCGCAAACACAGGGCTTCATGTATGAAAACTGTCTTGGTCTAAGACTTTCTCCCCTTTCATTTCATATAGTGCTCTGAAAAAATGAAAGGGGAGCTTGGATTACTTGCTATAATTAATAACGAGAGTCTTAGACCTAGACAGATTTCATACATGTCCCCCATACTCTCTTTAACTGATCATATGCACTTTATGTGCTGTACACAAGAGCGTAGTAAAGAAACATGCCACTGAAGGGGGTGAGGTAAAATAATATAATCTTTATTCAATGAATATAGAGCCCATACAAAATTTAAAACATTTTAGAAAAAATACCCCCTTCCAAAAAAAAGGGGGTAAAGTACACATTTACAAAAAAGAAGCCATAATAAGACACGTAACAGTTCACCAACAGGATATGCCAGAACAGTTAGGCCTGGTTCACACGGCTTATTGCCAGCGTAATTGCGGGGACGGATTTCGTCCCGCAATTACGCCGGCAGCCGTGCAGCGAGGCGGGGCGGGGGGCAAAGCAGCTCACTGGCCTCATAGACATGCATTATCCACGGCGTGTACGCGCCATAAATAATTCACATGTCACTTTCTCCCCCCGCGGCGGATTCTCCGAGCGGGGAGAAGAGACGGAATCCATAGTTCTCTATGAGAACTGTGGATTACCGTAATGACTGAGACGGATTGGAGCCGTACTACAGCGCAAATATGGCAAGCAGGATGGCTCCAATCAGCTCCCAAATAAGCCGTATGAACATGGCCTTATACAAAATATAATAAACTAACCCTTTAAACAAGAAGTAACCTTGCCTTCTAAGTAAACCTAGAGAGAATACACATAATCATATGCACATACAGACAAATGTATACTGTATATATACAGCAAAAAAAAAAAAAAAAAAGAGCGAAGAGAGCAATACATAAAAGGCAAAATAGTACAGTGGTAAACCAAGTTACTTAGTGGGTGTTGCCTTATTCAAACTTCATCATGAGTACAGTGCACAGCAAAGTATGTGCTTCCCCCCCTGATGAAGCCTGAATAAGGTTTCCATGCATTGGATAACTTGGTTCACTACCATACTACTTTTCCTTTTGTGTATTGCACGCTTCACTTATTTTTATATATATATATATATATATATATATATATATATATATATATATATATATATATACACATCTATGTTTACATAGGAGACAAGGATTATCATGTCTATTCACTATTTTTTGCCTATGTTGTTTTTTTGTTTTTTTTTAAAGGGTTTATTGTATTATTGTTTTTGCAAAGATTATATTACTTTAGCTCACCCTCTTTAGTGGCACATGCTTCTTTCCTTTTTTTCCCTTTATGATTTATCTATATGCCCTGGGTTTGCAGCTATGAAATTGTGCACTCCTATTTTGTTTTGCACAAAAGCATAGAAGACCATGATTTTGTGTCTGGCCCATAAAGCGTATATGATCAAGAAATCAAGCAAATGTTGTCCAAGAGAGACTAGGTTAGCCTTAGAGACCCTTATGGCTCTGCCACACTATACATCACAATACCTTTTCCAAGGTATTCCAACAGACATCACTTATGGAAGCCGAAAACCTGATGTGAATGGGGTAAAACACTCAAACCGAGAAAAAAACCCATCATGAATCAAGTTTCCAAAATTCGGACAACTGAAAGAAGCTTGCTGGTAATAAAGGCAGTTTAATTGGAGCGCAGTTAAAACGGCACCAAAACTGCACTGTGTGAAAGCACCCTAACTGTAGAAAATATTGTTTGGCATAATGAGACTTGTTATCAAATGGTAGCACCTAACACCTGAATATCGTGCAGGGAGGACAAATAGCTTTAGACATTAAGAACCAATGAAACTGCTCCAGGAACTAGTTTTATTTGTAAAGGAACCAGACAATAAACATTTCCAAAGTCACCAACAGTAAAAACATGAAAGGTTAGATCCTAGCAACAAATTTATACATTAGCTACATAGGTCATGGGATTTGCCCATCCCTTATACTGTTTATAGTAAAAGGGATTTTCCAAGACCTTGAAAAAAAATCCCTACCAACTACCACTATGTTATTATAAAAAACGAACTCATACTTACCTTCCCATAACCACTGTTCCGGCGCTGCCAGAGCTCCAGTGTCTCCTTCCCCCAATCCTTCACTGTTGATGTCATGTTTAGGGAACACATAATGCTGCTATCAATCTCTGCATTTACAGCAAGTGACGAAAGAGGCCAGTTATTGGCTGCAGCATCATATGATCCATGAATATGACAGCATCTATCAAGGACTGGGAGAAGGGAGCACTGGAGCTCTGGAAGCGCTGGAACAATGGTTAGATAAGAGGGAAGATAAGTATGAGTTTGTTTTTTCACAGTGAGGGTAGTAGGGAAGTTTTTAAAAACCCCTTTAAGCTCAGAGTTACACTGTTTAAGTGATGTTCCTGGCAGTACACATATGTGGACATCTATGATGAATTTGTCATGAAAATGTTTTCTTTAATGGCAACAGAACAGTTTCAGCTAAAAAGGTGCATCATCAACCTGTTGCAGTGAAATCTGGTATGAACCTTAAATTGATCAGGAATAGTTGACATTTTAGCAGCCCCAGAATCTCATTAGTGTCTCTTATGTTGAGTTTGAAAGAAAAGGCTTGTTGACCAGAAATACATGCTAAATGCAGAAATGTTTGGTTGTCTGCAGACACAACTACATGTTGTCTATGAAAACTAGACCATGTGTGTATATGTAAATGTGCATCGCATACATATGTACAGAAGACAGAATGAGAAGGTCATTCTGGATAACAATGTGGAGTTAATGAATGCCTTCCAGTATTTGTTATTCAATTGGTAAATCTGGAGGTATACCATCACAATAAATATCATATAATCAGTCATTATAAATATCGTTCTAAGGCCATGTTCACATGGCTTAAAATGGGACGTATTTCGGTCTGTAATTACGCGCCGGAGTACGCAAATTACGGGCTGAAAACGGCCCAGTCATTACGGTAATTCACAGTTCTCATAGAGAACTATGGATTACGCCTCCTCTCGCTGCTCGGCGAATCCGCCGCGGGGGGAGAAAAGTGACATGTGAATTACCAGCGGCGTATACGCGCCGCTGGTAATGCAAGTCAATGGGCCGGCGAAGTGCCGACCCACGCTCCCGCCCCGCCCACACGGCGTAATTGCAGGGCGTAATTACGTCCCCCAATTAAGTCGTGTGAACCTAGCCTAAGAACAATGGTGATTTATTAGGAAGATAAGGTACACAGTTAATTGGCCATGAACTTCTACATAAAATCCTATTTTCATGACTATATTTTGGCCTGTATAAATCTCTGTTCATGCCTACCTGTAAGTAGTGGTAGCCTCGTTCTTTTCCCTTGGCCTCCTGAAGCATAAGCATCTTATCCTGGTGATGGCTGCCTGAGCTGGGATAGGCTTCTCGTGCCTGACTTACGGTCATTGTGTGCCATGTGCTCCTTTTAAGCGTCTGCCCATCAAGGGACATAGACATTCCAGCACAGGCCAAGCATTTGCCATCTCCACCTCCACCTTTTAGACTCTTCAAGGTTAAGTCTCTGAAGGCACTTTCAGGAGTGTCCACTCCAAAGGGAGCTCCATGCTCCATGGCATGACGAGCTGACACCAGAAAACTGCTGTCGCTGTCAAGGTTGTCATCAGAGCTCCACCACCCTGCCATCTTTGATCGGTGCTTAGGTTCAGACTTGCGATCTTTACTTTTACTCCTTTTACTATGTCGAGGCTGGGAGTGCTGGTAGCCTTCTCCTCCACGTCCTTCATACCTGGTGCCATTGTATTCTCTCTTTGAAGGTGTCTCCAGGGAGTGTGATTTGGCAAACAATTTTTGGACTGAGTGCACAAGGTGGCGTATGCGGCTTGGACTCTCACTGCGCTGCTCTGTGGTGCTGGTTCGTTGATACTGCAAAGTATGGAAGCCATCGTGGTGCAGGGGTAGTTGTTTCTCAAACTGATCCAACAAAGTAGGTGGCAAGCGATTAATCTTGCTGGAGGTGTGAGCAATGGCAGCCATACATTCATCACAGTCGAATTGCTGAGGGTTGTGGTGCATTCTGGGGTAAGTACCACCACTGGAGGACCGTGGCTCAGGCATGCTCACAGGACCACCAGGGCAATCTGATGTCACGCCGGCACTCCTAGAAGGGCAATAGTGCAGATCAAGGGAACAAGACTCAGAGGCGCTGCGGGGATAAGACTTGCGGAAGTCTGGGCCGTAATGAGGGAAATCCTGTACTCTCTCTCGTGTTTCTGGGATGCAATGACATGGAGGCTGTGATTGGCTGCCTTCTCCATGGTAACCTTTCATCCTGTTAATACTGAAAAAGTGGCATCTTTCTTGCCCCTCCCATCTTTCTGGGATTACCTAAAATAACAAGAAGTCATACAATTAATATTGAATCATACAAACATTTTACATAGATATGTGTATGAAAAACACAATCTAGGAAATAGAATTATAAATAAGCATATATTACTTATGTAGAGAGAGTATACAACAGTATAAAAATTTACTATTTTAATGTGATAGCACCTAGCTAGATCATTTAGCTTTCAGCAGTGATGCCCAGAGAAACTTCACTATAAGGCTATGATCACACGGGCTAATTGCGGGGCGTAATTGCGGGGCCCGCCTGCCCCATAGACATGTCACTTATCTTCCCACTCGCCGTATTGTGCCAGCGGGGAGAGGAGCCGTAATCCATAGTTCTCTATGAGAACTATGGATTACCGTAATCATTAGGACGTATTTCGGCCCGTATTGAGCGCAGTATGGCGCGAAATACGGACCGAAATACGTTCCATTTTAAGCCGTGTGAACATAGCCTAAGTGCCCTGCAGCACCACCACTGGAGAAATGAAAGGACTTGTTCACCTTCTCTTTTTAATGGCCAATATGAAGCCAGAGATAAAAGAAAATAAAAAACAGGAAAGGCTGTGAATGGTGACGTTGAATAGTGCCCCCTGAATGCTGCAGCAAACCACAGGCAGCAGTGATGTTTGGCCAAAGCTGGAAGACAACAGAACAGCTGAGAGGACCTTAACCTTTAATAATCTAGTATAATACATACTATAAATAATCCATAAGGTCCAAAAGTAAGCGGGCTTACACTGAACAGGAAAATAATATACAAGCCTCGAAAGTGTGTGAGGTCCAATATGATAACAATCTAATGTTATATATTTTGGATAACTGACTTATAGGGTTGAGTGATAATTAGATCACATCAATGGGTCTGTATGGGGCATAATCTAGCCAGTTTATGTACCACTGCAGTTCTCGGCAGAGCACTTAGCATTAAGTGCTTCTGCAGTATGGAGAAGGGGTTATTTTATAAGGATATCAACTCTTTTGCCACAGCATGTTTACCACCATTAGAGTAAGTGTAATTGAATTATTACTCAACCCTATATTGATGCCTCTGCTTCAGTCAGTGATCCAATATATATATTGGACATCCTGTTTGAATATGTCCCTGTAATTTATGCAATTGTGTCCTTATTGTTTCTACCTATGTATGACATTGCTTTGTCTACCCTTCACAAATATTCTATTATCCCCTGAGGAATTCCTGTACAACCTAGGAAGGAAAGGAGTCAGGAATTTTTTGGGGAGCACCTGGGCCTAATAGCCAAGGATCCGGGTGGGGCTGTCATTATCGGGATGATGTCCCCATATTGTTTGCTAGGCAGTCTATAGCATAGGGTCCTCACACACTTTTGATGTTTGTATATTATTTTTCTGTTCATTGTACATGTCATGGATTCTGGCTGTATTTCTGTGTTTTAGTTGTAATAGCTCCATCTAGTTTGCATTTGTGTTTATAGTTAGCTAACCTAAACTCCTAAGTATGTCCTATTAAAACTACCTTAACCATACCACATGACCTGCTGATAACATAGAGCCACCTTCACCAGCAGCCATTTTCTCTAAGACACATGCAGATGGAAGCATGTAGAACCATCCTCTCACATCCAAGCCTACAGTAGCATCATTGGTATGTTAAAATAGCTATCTAGGGCTGCAGATTATACAGCAACATACATTATTGTTTTCTATATCCATAGCTGTTATTATTACAGTTACTTTTGGACCTTATTGATTATTTATTGTCCGTATTTTACTAAATTGATAAAGGTTAAAGGGGTGTTATCGTTTCATTAAATGGTCTTCAGAATAAGGGGACAGTGAAAACAAGCAACTTTGCAATTGGATGTCATTAGCAAAGCTGCCTTGTTCTCACAGTGTCCCTTATCTTGTGTTTTTATTTACACTGATATCCAGTGTGGGTCTAATCCCTCCTCCTTGCAATTCACTAGCTGAGAGCTCATTTACATTCTGTACAGCCCCTGGGTCGATTCATGGAGCTGTGTCTCTGACTCAGAGTTAGGGGCCGTAGCATTTTCTGTTTCACCACTTAGCAGAAACAGACTGCAGCAGATTGAACAATGAGAAAACATGACAGTTTTGACCCTGTGCCTACCTCTCCTGCATACACGCAGATCTGTGCCATTCTTAGAAAGCTGTAATACATCTCCAGCTGTGAGAGATCAGTGCTCAGATTAGATTGAATGCAGCCTGTGGTATGTATACAGCTCTTATAAAATAAGACTGCATAGAGAGAGACACAGTGATATGTGGACTCAGAGGGGAGGGGGGGGGAGTTCAGGCCAGCAGTGAAGGGGGGATGATGTCATCCGCTGGGAGGGAAGAAAACGCCCCTGCATTCACAGAGCTGGGAAGCTCAGGGCAGTGTGAATCAGCCGAAGTAAGGAAGCGATACATCCCCTTTAAGTTTTATGTCTATTTTTTCCAGTGATTAATCTTGATTCCTGACGGTACACTGTATTGAATTTAAGATAGCTTTACTTATCTTGTCATTTGAGCTGAGAGGACCAGCATATACAGTTGAAACCAGAAGTTTCCATACACTATATAAAAAGACACATATGCATGTTTTTCTCACTATCTCACATGAAATCAGAATAAACATGTTAGAGGGAAATATAAAATGTATTAAATGTATTATCTGTTAAAATTAGTTCACTAGTCTAGCTAGGTTTTAGTTTTTTTAGTGAATCTATAATTAGTGTTTTCTAGTGACCAATATAATCTATTTGAAGGAACATCCCCCTTTTATCATAATGTTTTTTTAAGGCCCAACATTTTGTGCTGACTATCCCTTTACACAAGTATTTTCTAACAGACTTCCACATAATATTACTAGTGAAACTACTCCACTCCATTCAGATATATACCCATTACTACATGAATTACCATGGTGATCTTAAAACCTTAAATTAACTTTGACACTTAAATAAATAACATATTCCCATGAGTTAGTAAATCAGCTATTTTCTGGTAGAACAAAGACTGATCAACAGAATGATGCATTTGTGCTGATGTTTTATAAAACTTGATTAATGTCTTATGTGTGTTTGCCACTAACTTACACTAAAGGACACATCTTTAAAAGAGGATTTAGCAAAGCCCTTAAAGCAGATAAATTGGTATATATAATATATAGTTATTCTTCTCAGTACTGCATTCAAAGGATTTCTCTTACTACAAAGCCAACTGGATTTTTAATGCTGTGTCAGTGTTCAAAGGATCAGAAAATATAAGGATTATTTATGTAAATTGTGATCAGGATGCATTTATTATCTATGAAAACTACCGTATATACTCGAGTATACTGTAAGTCGAGTTTTTCAGCACAAAAAATCCAACCTCGGCTTATACTCGAGTCACTGTCAGCACTCGGGAGCTGCGATGGCCCGGGCGCCGGCAGGGACACTTCAGCTATATACGACTCCTCAGGGAGAGCATATAGCTGAATGCCGAGTCAGCTGACAGCGCCCGGGTGCTGCCGTAGCCCGGGTGCTGTTGGCATTCTCTTCACCTGTATGCGACTCCTCTGGGAGCGCATACAGGTGAAGATACCACTGCGGAGCAGAGAGTAAGTGCTCCCTGCTCTGCAGTGGACTCCGAACAGCCGGACAGTTTCTGACACAGGCGTCGTGCGTTTCATCATGCTGCCTGCACAGCCTGATAACATCATGCACTCTGTGCTGGCAAGAAGACGGAGCACCCGGGAGTCAGAGCAGCGGGAGAGAGAGGTGAGTACTTCTATTTTTTTTTTGCCTATACTTGCCTATGGGAGATAATTACCTGCCTATAACTACCTATACCTGCATATTTGGGGACAACTACTTGCCTGTAACTACCTATACCTGCATATTAGAGGACAATTTCATACCTATAACTACCTATACCTGCCTATGGGGGACAATTACCTGTCTAAGGGGGGCATATACCTGCCTATGGGACATACACCTGCCTATGGAACATATACCTGCCTATAGGGGACATTAAACTGCCTATACCTGCCTATGTAATTTTAATGGTATCCATTTTTATTTTTGAAATGTACTAGTAGCCTCTGCTTTTCCCACCCTAGGCTTATACTCGAGTCAATAAGTTTTCCCATTTTTTGGGGGCAAAGGTAGGTGCCTGGGCTTATACTCAAGTATATACGGTAGGTATAAAAAAAAGTGTTAAACAAAGCAATTGCATTATGTTATCTCCAGTAATTTAGTCATCAGAGGTCACAAAGAGCCACATGTATGAAAACTGTCTAGGTCTAAAACTCACTTTGTTGCCCATTGCAACCAATCAGAGCGCCCCTCTCATTTTTCCAGAGCACTATATGAAATTAAAGGGGCACTTTAATTGGTTGCAATGGGCAACAAAGTGAGTTTTAGACCTAGACAGTTTTCATACATGTGGCTCTTTGATTTATGATTTTTTTAAATAAAATTTTCATAGATAACAAAAGCATCCTGATCACAATTTAGATTGTGGCCCAAAGTCTCTATTGCTCCAATGTAACATTATAGAGAGATTTTATTTCTATGCATTTAAGTAAAAGCTTACAAAATATACAATACAAGACAGACCATTCTGGACCATTTACCCTCACAGACATTAAACACATATAAAGCCAAAATATGAGTCACTGTAAAATACAAAAATACTGTGAGATACAATTCCAATCAGAATAATCATTTGCCAAGGTATACATTCTTCCCCCAATCAGCAACCAGATCTACTATTACAATTGCTTTCAAGGCGGGGAAGCAACCACTAGAGTGCCAAGAATGGGTCGGCAACCAACCACTATAATGTGTATTAAAGCCTACAAGATGTAAATAAAATGCATGGATTCCCTATGACAACCTCCTCCACCCTCATCAATTAACACCCTACATTTAACTTCAATCCTAGGCTATTAAGGTTTTCAAAAGATACAAACTAGTAAGAGAATGGCCTATGTAGGGTTGGAGC